>JAODAL010027520.1:0-54821 GCA_025379985.1 Phyllomedusa bahiana
TTAGAGAAAAGACGGCTTGGGGGGCATAATAAAATGTTTAAAATTTTAAGGGCCATATAGAATTTGCAAAATTAAAAATTTATACCCAGGACTGACTAGAAAAATTTTTCGCTTGAGGAAAGAAAGTTTCTACATAAACATAGAAGGGTTTCTTTACTGTTTAGAGAGTGAGACTGTGGAACTTTGCAGGGAAATTGTCATGGTGAATTCACTATAAAAAAGCTTTTATGAGAATTACCCAGCACTTGCGCAGGGAGGAACCCAGCCGTGATTGGGAAAAAGAACGTACTTTTTTTTGAAGAAACGTGTAAAAAAAAAAACACACCTATAAAAACAATCGCGTTGGAAACGCATTCGGTGAAACTTGGGCCCTTAAAATATGACATACGAAGCTTTCCCTAAACATTCTTTTATACGTTTAATCAAAAATCAAGCAAAAAACCGAAAATTTAAACCCCCTAAAAATGTGAAAGTGCACAAGTTAACTGTTTTTTTCCCTTTTAAAAATTAAAATACATAAAAATATATTTATATTATATATAAAATATATATATATAAAATTATAATATATGTTTCCCTATCAATTTTTTCAAACCCAAAATACGGGATATCAATAAACAAAAAACCAATAATTTATAAAAAGACAGCCCAAAAATTTAATCCTCTTGGTATTGTATCAAATTTTTAATATAAAAAAGTTCCTGTTATTGAGCTTTTTTTCTATCCCCTCCTTTTTGGTGGTTTGTAACCTGTTCTAGGGGCTCTCCCTTAAAGAACCCAATTTACCATCATGTATTTCCCTAAAGTGCTTAGAGGCCCCCGAAAATTTTTGCGAACTAGTGTTGTAATGTCAAAAATGTTCAGTATTCTTACATGAAGATTTTTGTGGTACATCCTTGTTTTGGGGGTTTTACATGTTTCACACCATATCATGTATACCCGAAATGGCTATGGCAAATTTATAAATTGAGATATAGTAAAATTTTTTTGAGTGACAAATGATGAAAAGTTATTGCTCTTTTCCATAAAATTTCAAAACCCCATCTATTTGTGCCACACTTATATGAACCTTTCATTCTAAAAATCTATTTTTGTTCACTTTAAAATTTGTTGACAAACATGCTGGGGGAAACATGTTTCCAATCGTTCGGGTCTAGTAGATGTAAAATTTGCATCCTTGGGCTAGAATATGTCGCAAGGTAGAATCTGTGGTCAAAATCGATAAATATTTCGAAATTATCTTAATGACATCCTGAAACTCCCTACAAATTGAGTATAAAGTTCACAGAAAAAGAATTTCCCTTTTGCGTTCTTTGTTTCCACAAATAAGATCTTCTCTATTAATCTTGCTTGTCTTATTCAAGGCTCTATGGATCATCCATTTTTTATATCCCCTTTGTTCTAATCTCGTTGTTATGTGTGTTGTATCTTTTTACAAAAGGATTCTTCACCACTGCAATTCCTTCTCGCTCTTACAAATTCCCCTATTGGGGATTTTGTATAACATGTCGGGGATGACAAACTAGTGGCTTCTAATATACCATTGCCCGAAATGGGCTTTCTTTTGGTTTGTGTTTTAATTTCCCCATTGACAGGGTCCCCTGTCATTTTTAAATCAAGAAGACAACATCGTTCTCCCCAACAAAATATGTAAAAGCGAGATTCTCATTATTACAGTTTATGTAATCGACAAATTTTGGTATGGATAAAAACGACCCCTGCCAAATTAGCAGAGTATCGTCTATATAACACCCAAACCAAAAAAGTCAGCGCAAAGGGATTTTCAAGTGAATAAATGTAACTTTTTCTTCCCACCATGTGACGAAAATGTTCGCCAAAAGATGGTGAGAAGCACCCAGCCCATTGGGCAACCTTGAATCTGAAGATAATAATCACCATTAAAGCTAAAATAGTTATGACTCAAAAGGAAGTCCGTAACCAAAATAATATATTGTTTCAGAGTATCTCCATATTTAGTGATTTGTTCAATTGTTTGTCAAGGCATTTAAGGCTAAAGTTAAAGGAAAAGACGTGTACAAAAGCAACAATATCACAGGTAACCCCCCCCATAGTTCGATCTCCAGCATATATCTTTCATGTATCTTAAAACATCCCTAGAATCCTTAAGATAACTAGGGGAACATGTGACAATAGGTTGTTAAAAGGCTGTCCTCCAAACACTGATGTGTGTTGATAAATAGAGCCAATGCCGATATTATCGGACGTAGGGGGGAGGAATATCCCTTTGTGAGATTTTTTGTAGGGCATGGAAAATAGGCAATCTTGGAAAAATTTAACTACCATATTGTCCCTTTGTCTGCTATCTAATATGTTCAATTTAACCCCTTCTTCTACTATTTTCTCCACTTTCTCTGCAAAAATTTCTGTGGGATCATTAAGTAAGTTCCTATAGACCTGTTGATCTCGAGCATTAAATTTTACCTCTAAGGTACAAGGCTTTATCCATGGGCGGTAATGGTACCCCCTTTATCTGAATTTTTTTATGATTAGGTAGGGGTTCTCTTTAAGTTCTCTCAAAGCTTTAAATTCGTTATAGCTCAAGTTTTATTCTCTTTATTAATTTGGTTATTCAAATCCCTTAATTCCTGTTTCCCCTAGGTATTGAAAATCGTCCCTGCTGGACGTTCTAGAATTAATCGGATAATAATCCGAATTCTTTATCGGTTTTATGACAACATCCCGTAATCCGATGTGTGGAATATTATCTTCTAATTCCTCCAAGAACTGAACAGCTCTTTGTTCCGAAAAATTCATACATTTGTTAAGATCTTTTCTATCCTTTTTGTTTGAATATGTGCCCACATCAGACTCATTAGCCTCACAAAAATCCTCCTGAAAGAAATGTTTCTTAACAGTCAATAGTCGCACAAAACAATTGACATCCTTAATGGTGTTATAAAGGTTGAAATCTGCTGTGGGCACATAATTCAATCCCTTTCCCAACACATTTAGCTGTTCAACAGTCAATACACATGCAGACAAATTCAAAACTACATTATCAATGTCCACAGGTTCCAATCTATTATTTTGTTTATCAACCAGCGTGGGAACCTGGGTGAACTCCGGACTTGAAATCCTGGCGGGTGATTTCTTATGCTTCCTGCCTGCCCGCCGCGTCTGCTTGCTGATCGCGGATATCCCCGGGCACCTCTCAAGTTTTTTGGAGGTCTGTGAGAATCATTAATATTCTCTAATGTCATATCACCTGTGTCAGATATTCCTTCAGAGTCAGATGTGTCTGTACACGTACCGACATTTTCACTGTCCAATGGTGAGAACGCAACTTTTTTGCTACGTCTTCTATAATGATTTTTCTTTAGTATCGATTTAAATTGTCCTTTTATGATGGAATCTTGTTGCCATTTGTAAACCTTTCCTTGTGAATAATCAAAAGAGTCCCGATTAAATTTACTCTGCTTCATAGATATGATATTTTCCTCTAGTTTGGCAATATATATTTTCAATTTTTCATCTAGCGTTTTAAAAGACGGATCTTCTGAATAGGGTTTTAAAGATTCAGTTAAACTTTGTAGATCACTTTCTAGATTGACTAGATTACATTTCTCATGCTTAATAATAAGGTGCATCAATTTTAGAGAACAGTCATTAAGAATTTGATTCCACTCTTTAATAAATTCTTCATCACAAACAAAGGTGGGATATTTGTTTAACCTGAGACCTCTCGGTATCATGTCCTTATCGATATATGATTGTAGCGAAGTACTATCCCACCATAGCTTAATCTTCTGAGACATAATTTTTTCCATATCAATCATTTTCTGTCTCAATTCCAAGTTTTCTTGTTGTGGATATATTAATCCTGTTCCAAAAATTTGGCTTGCTCTATTGCGTCTATCTTGGCTGTCAATCGAGACACCTGAAAAGCTCATACTTGTGTCTGAGGTAGTTAACTGTGCGTTCACATTACTTTCCATTATGTGCAGATTTACTTTCGCCAAAAGCTTGCAGGCTTAAGTGGAGACCTTTTTATGAAACTGGGAGCATAATCTTCAGCCAAATTGCGCAGTATAAAAATGAAAAAAGTAAGAAAACGCTCACCAGAGGAACTCCATCAATGGCGATCTGCACCCTCCTCGTTGTACGCAGTGTCCACGGAATGAGTAGCCGGCTGTAGCTGCTCCAAACGGAAACGAGTAAGCTATTTAGTAAGAATTATCCAGCACTTGCGCAGGGAGGAATCCAGCCGTGATTAGGAAAGAACGCACATTTTATTGAAGAAACGTGTATATAAAAAAACACACTCTATAAAAACAATCGCATGTTGGTCAACGCGTTTCAGGCCTGTAAACTTCGGCCCTTAATCATGACATACTGAATGCATTGCCTAAACATTCTTTTATACGTTTACCATCAGACAATCAAGCAAAAAACCTGACAATTAACCCTATATGTGAAAGTGCACAAAGGTAACTGTTTCTTATCCCTATAAAAGTTAAAAATACATAAAAAAAAAGAAAAAAAAATTTTTATATATGTTTCCCTATCAATGTTATCTAACCAAAATACAGGCATATCATTAAACATAATATACTCGATATATGTATAGAAGATCAGACCTAAAAGTTAATCCTCTTGGATATCTAGTATCTAAATTTAATATCCAAAACGCTTCTCTGTTATTGAGGCATTTTTTTCTATCCCCTTCTCTTGGTGGTTTGCCAAATATTGCCAAACTAGAGGAAAATATCATATCTATGAAGCAGAGTAAATTTAATCGGGACTCTTTTGATTATTCACAAGGAAAGGTTTACAAATGGCAACAAGATTCCATCATAAAAGGACAATTTAAATCGATACTAAAGAAAAATCATTATAGAAGACGTAGCAAAAAAGTTGCGTTCTCACCATTGGACAGTGAAAATGTCGGTACTTGCACGGAAACATCCGATTCTGAATTAATATCTGATACAGGTGACTTGACATTAGAGAATATTAATGATTCTCACAGACCTCCAAAAAACTTGAGAGGTGCCCGGGGATATTCAAACAAAAAGGATAGAAAAGATCTTAACAAATGTATGAATTTTTCGGAACAAAGAGCTGTTCAGTTCTTGGAGGAATTAGAAGATAATATTCCACACATAGGATTACAGGATGTTGTCATAAAACCGATAAAGAATTCGGATTATTATCCGATTAATTCTAGACCGTCCAGCATGGACGATTTTCAATACCTAGTGGAACAGGAATTAAGGGATTTGAATAACCAAATTAATAAAGAGAATAAAAACTTGAGCTATCACGAATTTAAAGCTTTGAGAGAACTTAAAGAGAACCCCTACCTAATTATAAAAAATTCAGATAAAGGGGGTACCATTACAGTCATGGATAAAGCCTTGTACCTTAGGGAGGTGAATTTAATGCTCGCAGATCAACAGGTCTATAGGAAATTACTTAATGATCCCACAGAAATTTTTGCAGAGAAAGTGGAGAAAATAGTAGAAGAAGGGGTTAAATTGAACATATTAGATAGCAGACAAAGGGACAATATGGTAGTTAAATTTCCAAGATTGCCTATTTTCCATGCCCTACCAAAATCTCACAAAGGGATATTCCCTCCCCCCCTACGTCCGATAATATCGGGCATTGGCTCTATATATCAACACATCAGTGTTTGGCTGTACAGCCATTTACAACCTATTGTCACACGTTCCCCTAGTTATCTTAAGGATTCTAGGGATGTTTTAAGATACATGAAAGATATATGCTGGAGATCGAACTATAAGTGGGTTACCTGTGATATTGTTGCGTTGTACACGTCTATCCCTTTAACTTTAGCCTTAAATGCCTTGACACAACAATTGAACAAATACACTAAATATGGAGATACTCTGAAACAATATATTGTCATGGTTACGGACTTTTTATTAAGTCATAACTATTTTGGCTTTAATGGAGATTATTTTCTACAGATACAAGGTTGCCCAATGGGCTCGTGCTTCTCACCATCGTTGGCGAACATTTTCGTCACATGGTGGGAAGAAAAGTACATTTATTCACTTGAAAATCCCTTTGCCGCTGACATTTTTTGGTATGGGCGTTATATAGACGATACCCTGCTAATTTGGCAGGGGTCGTCTATATCCATACCAAAATTTGTCGATTACATAAACTGTAATAATGAGAATCTCGCTTTTACATATTGTGTTGGGGAGAACGATGTTGTCTTCTTGGATTTAAAAATGACAGGGGACCCTGTCAATGGAGAAATTAAAACACAAACCTATAGATAGTCCATTTCGGGCAATAGTATATTAGAAGCCACTAGTTGTCACCTCCGACATGTTATACAAAATCTCCCAATAGGGGAATTTGTAAGAGCGAGAAGGAATTGCAGTGATGAAGAATCCTTTTGTAAAGAAACAACACACATAACAAGGAGATTAAAACAAAGGGGATATAAAAATTGGATGATCCATAGAGCCTTAAACAAGACAAGCAAGATTAATAGAGAGTATCTTATTTGTGGAAACAACGCAAAGGTGATTCTTTTTCTGTGAACTTTACTACTCAATTTAGTAGGCAGTTTCAGGATGTCATTAAGATAATTCAGAAGTATTTACCGATTTTGACCACAGATTCTACCTTGCGACATATTCTAGCCCAAGGATGCAGATTTACATCTACTAGACCCCGAACGATTGGAAACATTGTTTCCCCCAGCATGTTTGTCAACATTTCAAAAGTGAACAAAAATAGATTTTTAGACATGAAAGGTTCATATAAGTGTGGCACAAATAGATGTGGCTTATGTAAGTATATGGTAAAGAGTAATAATTTTTCATCATTTGTCACTCAAAAAACGTTTACTATATCTCAATTCATGAACTGCCATAGCCATTTTGTGGTATATATGATATGGTGTGAAACATGCAAACTACAATACATAGGATGTACCACAAGAAGTCTCCATGTAAGAATACGTGAACACCTTTATGACATTACACATACCAGTCTGCGCAAAATATCAGGAGCCTCGAAGCACTTTAGGGATATACATGATAGCAAATTGGATTTTTTTAAGGTTAGAGCTATAGAACAGGTTAGCAAACCATTAAGAGGAGGGGATAGAAAAAACGCCTCAATAACAGAGAAGCATTTTGGATATTAAATTTAGATACTAGATATCCAAGAGGATTACATTTTAGGTCTGATCTTCTATACATATATTGAGTATACATCTAATACAAATATCAGTGGCACACTAAAGACTAAGTAAAACATCAAGGTATATAGGAATATTGGAAATGCATTACTGCTAAGGAAAATATGAAAAACCTGGGACTCTTAGTTTACAGTTTTTGATCAAAGATTGTATTAAGCTCACCTCCCAAAACGGCAAGGGGATCCCAGAGCAGGTGAGTCCCTACACGAAACATGTTACCTCACTAGGCGTCAATCCAGACTGCAACTTCGGGGTATGGTAGGAACTAGCAATTGGATTATCCTGCACTGGTTTAAAAGAGGCAGCTGAGTGCAGCAAGCCAATGAGATTGCCAATCTCAAATGAACTACAAAACATAATTAGGCTGTGCACATCTAAAATATATCTGAAAAACGTAAGCATAGGTGCACACTGAAAGGCAATAGCATACATCTAACACAAATATCAGTGGCACACTAAAGACTAAGTAAAACCTCAAGGTATATAGGAATATTGGAAATGCATTACTGCTAAGGAAAATATGAAAAACTATATAAATATATTGAGTATATTATGTTTATTGAAATGCCTGTATTTTGGTTAGATAACATTGATAGGGAAACATATATAAATTTCTTTTATTTTTATTTTTTTTATGTATTTTAACTTTTATAGGGGTAAGAAACAGTTAACTTTGTGCACTTTTACATATAGGGTTAATTATCAGGTTTCTTGCTTGATTGTCTGATGGTAAACGTATAAAAGAATGTTTAGGCAATGCATTCAGTATGTCATGATTAAGGGCCGAAGTTTACAGGCCTGAAACGCGTTGACCAACATGCAATTGTTTTTATAGAGTGTTTTTTTATAAACACGTTTCTTCAATAAAATGTGCGTTCTTTCCTAATCACGGCTGGATTCCTCCCTGCGCAAGTGCTGGATAATTCTCACTAAATAGCTTACTCGTTTCCGTTTGGAGCAGCTACAGCCGGCTACTCATTCCGTGGACACTGCGTACAACGAGGAGGGTGCAGATCGCCATTGAAGGAGTTCCTCTGGTGAGCGTTTTCTTACTTTTTTCATTTTTATATGGTGAATTCACTAACAGAGTTCAAGAAGGGCTTGGATGCATTTCTGGAGAGTGATAATATAACAAGTTATAATGACTATTCCCGCCTTTGAATATGATTGGTCAATATTTCTCCATAGGTTAGAATGGGTCCCTGTCGCTCCTATTCTGATTGGTCAATACTCCTCCATAGGATATAATGGGCCACTGTCGCTGCTCTTCTGATTGGCTGGTTTATGCCGACCAATCAGAAGAGCTTAAACAATTTGAATTACTGTATTCCCCGGCAATTCTCTATATTGCAATTCCTTATGTAGCGCCGGTCTCGGCGACAAACGCGTTGTTAGGGATTTAACTGATTTATTTTATAGAAGGTTTCAACGCTTTATCTGATAATGTTTTACACTTAATAAAAATTATTTTTTTTATTCATACTCCATGCCGCGCGGCGCTGAGCGCCGAGATTGCATTGCGCCGATCTCTCCATAGACTACAATGGGAGAAGTAGCTCGCGCTCTGATTGGCCGAGATAGCCAAGCCCCCGCTAGCTCAACCAATCAGCTCTTTTCTGTATTTTTACTGTCTTTTGAACTGTCCCGCCTTTGATTTTGATTGGTCAAAACTTCTCCATAGGATATAATGGATCTTTGTCACTCCAATTCTGATTGGCTTGCTTCTGCCGACCAATCAGAAGAGCTTAAACAATTTGAATTACTGCATTTCCCGGCAATTCTCTATATTGCAATTCCCGATGTAGCGCTGGTCTCGACGACAAACGCGTTGTTCGGGATTTAATTGATTTATGTTTATAGAAGGTTTGAGCTCTTTTTCAGAGAATATTTTACAACTAATAAAAATGATTTTTTTAATCATACTCCATGCCCCACGGCGCTGAGAGCCGAGATGTCATTGCGCCCATCTCTCCATAGACTACAATGGGAGAAGTAGCTCGCGCTCTGATTGGCTGGGATTGCCAAGCCCCCGCTAGTTCAACCAATCAGCTCTTTTCTGCATTTTTACCGTATTTTGAACTGTCCCGCCTTTGATTTTGATTGGTTCAAACTTCTCCATAGGCTATAATGGGTCCCTGTCGCTCCTATTCTGATTGGCCGAGATAGCCAAGCCCCCGCTAGTTCAACCAATCAGCTCTTTTCAGCATTTTTACTGTATCTTGAACTGTCCCGCCTTTGATTTTGATTGGTTCAAACTTCTCCATAGGCTATAATGGGTCCCTGTCGCTCCTATTCTGATTGGCCGAGATAGCCAAGCCCCCGCTGATTGGCCGGTTTCTGCCGACCAATGAGAATAGCTTTCAGAATTTGAATTACTGTATTTCCCGGCAATTTCCAATATCCTAATTCTTGATAGAGCGCTGTTCTAGATTTTTGGAAAGTGATTTTTTTTAATGTATTTTTTGTTTTTGAGGTTTGAGCTCTTTTCTGAGAATGTTTTCCGTCTTTATAAAGGCGATTTTTTTTTTTCATACTCCGCACGGACATCTTTAATGATTTCTCGCTGTTTTCCAGCCTGTCTCGAATCGGAACACATCTTCGGCGCAGTCCCTTCTGCGCCTAAGTCCCGCACTGCGCCCCATACACTGGCGAGGCGCGGCGGACTTTTCCCCGCATGTATGAGCGCACCTCTTCGGATGGTGAATCATAGGCGCAGCGCCGCACTGCGCCTAAGTCCCACACTGCGCCCCAAACACTGGCGAGGCGGGGGGATTTTACATAGTTTGTATGAGCGCGCCCCAGTGCCAACATAAATCATGTGCAAATTTCACCGGAAAACTGGCGTAAAGGTGCGCCCCGACGTAGCGAGATTCATACATGTTGCCCAGAATCTTGACTGAAATCTGCCTCAAATCCAACAAAAATCCACATCTGATGCATGTGAATTGGGCTTCAACAGCCCTGCTAACATGCTACAGAAAATTTTGTCCTGAAATTCTAGATGCCCCACAAAGAAAAATCCACTGCGCCCATGATTAGCTCCTTTCTCCTCCTTCCTTTCCGGTCTTAAAAGTCATATCTGGACAGAGAACACTAAACCTACCCCTAATCCTGACTGTAACTGTAACCCTAAAATGGGGTTAAGGTAAAGTTTTTTTTTTACTGGTTTTGAATAGGTCAATGGAACCCATTTCCCAGGACTTCCAGTCCCACGGTGCTGTTGTTCCAATGGCACTTATGTCTAACTTCACTTCTGGCTCAGCGTCACATCTATGGTGCCACTGAGTTGGGAGTGACTTGAGATGGAAGTGACGTGGAAGGAACAGCGCTATCGGACCGAAGAATCAGGGAACCGATAAGTGAACCCATTCAAAAACAGTAAAAAAAAAACTCTAACCCCAATCTAGTGTTAGGGTTAAGATTATGCTCAATTTTTTGGCAAATATTGGCAAAAACGCTTTTGGGTTGATCCAAATTGAAGCACTTGGTTTCAGTGCAAATTTAAATTTGAAGTGCAAAATTACTGATAAGTGAGGAAAGCAGCATTTTCTCTAAAATATATTTCACAAAGTTTCTTTTCTTTCTCACTGCTTGCACTGTTGATTTATGGGGAAATATAAACAGCTGGTACTCAACCTTATGTACCTGGAGAGTCCTATAACACTTAGTGGGAATCGCGAGGCAAATTCAATTAAGAAATTAAGAAGAGACTTTTTAATCATGGGAATAAAAGAAGTCATGAAGTTGGAAACATATGAACTCATTTAAAATGAACTCTGAAACTAATAATACCATTCAAATTAGCACTAATCAAGGGCTAGGATATGTCTGCAATGTTTTCAGCATAGATATCATCTTGTAACCAGTACAATTAGACATAACGGGAAACCAATGGGAAGTCACACAGCTACAAGTGCAGGGCTTGGACGACGGGTAGGCAAAGGTAGTAGGGCATTGTCTCAGAATTGTCAGAAAGGTAGAGTAGGCTCATAAGCTTCTCACACTGTGCGTGCCAGTAGTAGGGCGCCATGTATAAACTGGGCTGTGCCAGTTTTCTGGTGTCAAAATGCTGTCATAGACTTGTTCTATAGATGTATGAACAGTTGCACTCCAAACTTTGGTGAGATCACGCCTACGCAACACTTTGTAATGCGTCAAAAATGTGAGGGCATTCTGGGGGTGTTGCAACACATTTGTAGAATTAGACCCATTTAGGAATTTTTGATGCCAAACCTAGGTGCATAACTGTTAGAACAGCCAGACCAGGTTAAAGGTGATCTGCCGGAGCCAGACTTGTATTTGCACAAAAAAAGGTATTGAACATTTAAAGCACCCCATTTTTCCATTTTACAGATGAAAAAGAAAAACCAAAAAATTTGGCATAATTGGTATTGCTGCAACTGTTAAAATACAATCTATTAACATATATCCTGCACAATGAATGCCAGAAAAAAATACCCTACTCTAAAATTGTGGATTTTGGTAGTTTTGTGTCTCCAAAAATTGGAATGAAAGTGATGATAAAAAAAATGGTACCAATGAAAACACTTTTCAGTCCAGAACAATCAAGCCCACACACAGGTCCATAGAAAGAAAAAATATCAGTTATTACTCTTTGAAAATGGTGATGTAAAGCATATGAAAAAAAATATTCAACAGGTGCAGGGACATTATGCAGCTAGCTGGGACAGTCAGAAAGAAGCTTAGAGGGAAAAGTGTCAGGGAGGCTAGTCCTGATCTGGCAAACCCCAACAAATTTGCAAGATTGCTGGATGAAAGGGATGTCAGTTCAGAAATAGCACAGGGTTAAAAGAATGAAAACCAAAAAAATCTCTAAATTGCATGCTGACCAATGCCAGGAGTCTGACCAACAAAATAAATGAACTAGAATTATTTATTGCTGAAGAAAAATATGGCATAGTGGAGATAACTGAGACATGACTGGATGAGAGCTAAGACTTGGCGGCTAACTTACAGTGTTACAGTTTATTCAGAAGAGATGAACACCGGAAAGGGGAGGTTTATGCTTCTATGTAAAATCATGTCTGAAGCCAACACTGCGGGAAAATATAGAGACAGGAAATGAGTATGTAGAGCCATTATGGGTAGATCTCCATGGGGGTAAAAACAATAATACAATTCTATTAGAGGTCTGCTATAGGCCCCCAAATATAACAGAACCCATGGAAGATGTACTCGTCAGACAAATAGGTGAGGCAGCTAATCATAATAAGGTTGTTATTATGGGCTTCTTAAACTACCGAAACATAAATTGTGAAACTGAAACCTGTGGCTCTCGAAAAGGAAACATGTTTTTATCAACAACCTTTCGCAAGAGGTGCAGGAGCCAACTAAAGGAAAGGGCCTTCTAGACTTAATATTGACTATTAGACCTGACAGAGTAACAAAGGTTCAGGTGGAGGGGCACCTAGGGAATAGTGACCATAATATAATACATTTTCATTTATCCTTCAATAGAGTTTTTTTTCGAGGAGCCACAAAAACACTGAATTTCAGAAAGGCTAATTTTAATCTGCTTAGAGAGGCCCTAAATTGTATTCACTGGGACAAGGTCTTTAAAAATAAAAGAACAGATAATAAATAGGATATCTTTAAACATCTTAAGTGCCCAATGTGACAGGTACATACCTTATGGTAATAAAATTATAAGAAACAGGGAAAATAACAATGTGCATCAGCAGAGATGTAATGGAGGCAATATATAACAAAAAGAAAGCGTTTCAGATATTTAAACAGGAGGGCAGTGAAGAGGCACTAAAAAACTATAAGGAAAAAAATAGAATACGCAAAATAATGATAAAAGCAGCAAAGCTGGAGACAGAAAGACATATTGGCAAAGAGAGAGTAAAACTAACCCCAAAATATTTTTAATTATATAAATAGTAAAAAGATTAAAACAGAAAACATTGGCCCTTTGAGAAATAGCGAGGGAGGTATTGTAGAGGGCAATGAGGAGAAAGCAAACCTACTAAACAATTGATGAGGTAAACTCCACCTTAAATGTGTGTAACCCAGGACGAAGTGCAGCTCCGTCTTAAAAAGATTAAAATAGACAAATCACCAGGTCCTGATGGTATACACCCCTGTGTCCAAAGGGAAATAACTAATGTGATAGACAGGCCTCTATTATTAATATTTATAGACTGTATAATAACTAATTGGCGCATAAAGGATTTGCGCGTAGCTAATGTGGTGCCAATGTCCAAAAAGGGGTCAAAAAGTGATACTAGAAACTATAGGCCGGTAAGTTTAACCTCTGTTGTAGGTAAAATGTTTGAAGGTTTTCTCAGAGATGCTATCCTGGAGTATCTCACTGAAAATAAATGTATAACGCCGTTCCAGCATGGGTTTATGAAGGATCGGTCCTGTCAAACTAATCTCATCAGCTTCTATGAGTGTCAGGGCTAGGCGGCGCATAGCCTGCAGGGAGCAACAGTTTGCAACAGCTGATTTGCGACCCCACCCTGATACACATTCTGCTGGAAGCTGTGTGAGTGACAGAGACCCAGCCACTCCGGACAGGGGGCGTGTCGCACCAGCCAATGGGAGGACTCGGAGGCCGCTCCAATCAGCTGCAGGGGCAGTATCCGGGAACCACACTTAAACTCCCTGCAGGCTAAGTGCTGCGTCTGAGATATTTCCTGGCTGCCTTGTTTCCCTGTGATTTGTATTGTGGTTGCTTACATGTGTACCAGACGACCTTGGCTTATCCTCTGATTTTGTACCTCGCTCCCGTTCATGTTTTTGACCCCGGCTTGTTTATGGTTTCTCTTTGGTTCTGATTTGTGGCTTGGTGTTTCTGATTTGTTGTTGACCCAGACTGTCTGACACTTCTTCCTCCTGACGGCCCCAGAACTTTAGCAGCGCAGGGACTGTCGCCCAGCTAGTGTCTGCTGCCTAAGGCAGCACGTCAAGTAGGCAGGGACAGTGGACTGGATTGCAGTTAGGGCTCACTGTACCTCCCTTCATGTGACAATGAGGAAGTTAGTCCTAGACTGGATCGGGGTGAGGCACTGGACATCATATATCTATAGATTTTTCTAAAGCATTTGATACGGTGCCACATAAAAGGTTGGTAAGTAAAAAGAGAATGTTTGGACTGGGGAAAAATGTGTGTAGGTGGGTAAGTAAATGGCCCAGTGGTAGAAAACAAAGGGTGGTGATTAACAGTACATACTCAGACTGGATCCCTGTTACTAGTGGGGCACCACAGGGGTCAGTATTGGGCCCTATCCTCTTTAGTATTTTCATTAATGATCTTACACATGGATTGCACAGTAGAATATCAAACTTTGCAGATGATACTGTTACGGTCGCAGGCACACCCGCAACGCCACGCTCCTGTGTCGGTCCCGGCGCGCGCTCCTGCTGTCGGCCGGGTGCGCGCGCACCCCCTAGTGCGTGCGGCACTGCAGGGAAATTTAATTGGACAGCACGCAGGTGATTGGTCTCACCTGGTGCTGTCCCTATTTAAGCTCTGCCCCTTCCTAGGCACAGTGCCGAATCGATAGTGCCCTGTACCTAGAGAGGAAGCATTCCAGAGTGTCTTGTTCCGATTACCGTGTACTGTACCTTCTGCCTCCGTCCTGTGACCACGAATCTTGCCGCATATCCTGACCTTCTACCTGTCCCCGACTACGAGCCTGCTTCACGATTCTGTACCGCACAACACCTCGGTTGCCACCGCAAGCAAGTCATGTCAGGGGTAGTGACCTGGTAGTAATCCGCCGCAGCAAGTCCATCCCGCTTTGCGGCGGGCTCTGGTGAAAACCGGACCTACTTAGACTCCGCTCCCTGGCGTGGCTTACGCCATCGCTTGTGGTGGTTCAGAGGATCCACTACCACCTCCGTTACAGATACTAAGCTCTGTAAAGTAATCAACACAATAGAGGATAATGTTTTATTACAAAGGGATCTGGATAAGTTGGAGGCCTGGGCAGAGAAATAGCAGATGAGGTTTAACACAGATAAATGCAAGGTTATGCACTTTGGAAGGAACAAACCATTCCATGATTACTTGTTAAATAGAAAAACGCTGGGTAAAAGTGACATGGAGAAGGACTTGAGAATCATAGTGAACAGTAAACTTAATTGCAGCAGCCAGTATCAGGCAGCAGCTGCCAAAGCAAATAGGATCATGGGGTGTATTAAAAGGGGCATAGATGCACATGATGAGAACATAATTCTCCCATTATACAAGTCACCAGTCAGACCACACATGGAATATTGTGTTCAGCTCTGGGCACCAGTGCACAGGAAAGACATTGTAGAGCTTGAACAGGTACAAAGTCGGGCAACAAAAATAATAAAAGGACTGGGTGGACTGCAATACCCAGAAAGATTTGCAAGATTAGGGTTATTTAGTTTAGAGAAAAGAAAGCTTCGGGGGGAGATAATAAATATGTATAAATATAAGATCCATTTATACCCTGGACTGTTTCCAGAACAAGGGGGCATCCCCTATGTCTAGAGGAAAGAAGGTTTCTACATAAACATAGAAAGGGACTCTTTACAGTAAGAGCAGTGAGACTGTGGAACTCTCTGCCAGAGGAACTTGTCATGGTGAATTCACTAACAGAATTCAAAAAGGGTCTAGATGCATTTCTAGAGTGTAATATAACAAGTTATAGTGACCAGGATTCTGGAGAAGGGGCGTTGATCCAAGGATTTATTCTGATTGCCAGATTGGAATCGGAAAGAAAATTTTTTCCCTAAAATGAGGACAATTGTCTTCTAGGTCATGGAGTTTTTTGCCTTCCTCTGGATCAACAGTATAGCACAATAGACACAATAGGCAATTGTACTGATGTGCAAACATCCCAGAAAAAGATGGTGCAGTTTTTTTTTTTTCCATTCTACTAGCTAGGGAGGGAGCAGCTGCAGGCACCGTGCATCAGGTTAGAGCCATGCATTTGAAATTTTCAGTGGGGGTTTGACGCCATTCGCCCTATTTGCTTAGGACACCAAAATGCCTTGTCCCGGCTCTGGACATGTGACCTATCAGCTACTAGTGGGGACCAGTGCTTTCCTATTTATTTGTAACATTAGCCAAGGAATTAAAATGTCAGCCAAGAAACTGGTAACACTAGAAGTGCAGAATTTCTAACTTTTCCAGGCTGTCTTTAAAAAAAAAAATTAAAAAGTTACGTCACTTAGAGGGCAGGGATAAAAAAATAAATAAAAATCTGAAAATAGCTCCATATTTAAGGGGTGAAAATGATTAGCACTTTTACAATACTTATGCACTGCAGAGTATGGCTGCCTGCCTCTCAGTTCTGTTGTAAAGATATATTTAGGAATTAGTCCCAAAAAAAATTTTGAACCTGAACTTGATATTAGTACTTTCATTTCAAGGAAGTAAAATGTCATTCAAGAAACCGGTAATACTAGAGGTGCAATAAATCAGCAAGGAGAGTTTCAAACTTTTCTAGACTATAATTAATGGCTTCTAATGTCTGCCTTGTGAGTGAAATGTAAGGTTCACAGCTGCAGAAATGCACAATGAAAAAAGTATCTTTGGAGGTATATACTGCTTTATTTTCTTGTACTGATCCTGAGTTATAGCCTGTGTTGTAGCTGAGAGCTCACAATGTTGTCTGATAAAATGTTTAAGAGTAGATTTCTTAAGCGCAGGTCTCTCAGGGCTCATTCAAAGCTCCATGTATCAGATCCGTATTAATCACTTTATCTTTTAAAAAATATTGCTAATTTATTTAAATATTTTTATTAACATTTCCTAACATTTCCATATTTCAATTTACTATGCTTCTTTCAGTGTTCCTGTGGGGTCATATAGTTTGTTTTTTGCATAGTATGGGCCTGTCCCCATGGCACGGGTTTGCGGACGGTTTTTCAGTTTGCGGTTTTGCAGACCATCTGAAAAACCGTCCGCAAACGAACACACCGGGCTTCTATGGAAAACCCGTGCAGCAGCTCCCACTGTTCGGGTTTTCTGCCCGGCGGTTTTTCAAATATAAATATATAAAACTATGTATGGTTTTATGAAACCGTTTAGAGTACATGGAAATTTGTCAGGTGCATGGGGCATTTATGTTGCAAAGGACACCCGCTTCTGACAATGGAATCGTTAAATGCATAAAATACAATAAGACCTTATCTTTAGCACAGCAACTGTCAAAATCTAAAAATATATAATAATAATAATAATACTGCTTTTACACAAAATTTTAAAAAGGAGTCACCTAAATGCTGTATTTGACTTAAGATGCTGAAGTGACTTAGGACAACATATCCGAAAATTGGCGGCCCCATGGCAGTTTTTAGGCACATTAAATCAGTGTAAAATGTGCCAGAAAGTATGACCCTTTCAAAAATCCGGCATCAGGTATAACTTGCATAGTAAACTTAATGGGCCATATGTATGAAACGGTTTTGGTCTAAAACTCACTTTTTTCCCCATAGGCTTCTATGGGGAAAAAAGTGAGTTTAAGACAAAAAACCTTTTCATACATGTGGCCCAATGTGCCTATTGAGGTGCATTGCGCAAATCGCGGAGCATAGAGTATCATTGGTAGTGTATGTATTGCCCCTATCAAGGTGCATTGCACAACGGAGGCGCATTACGTATCATTACGTATCATTACTAGTGTATGTAATGTACCTCAATAGGTGCATAACGTTATGGAGGCGCACAGCGTATCATTGGTACTATATGTAATGCGCCTTCTTAGGCGCATTACAATGTGTCGTGCCCGGCGTTTAATGCGCCTAGTTTTGGTGTATGACCGTTCATTTACATCGAGAATATGGCATCAAAAGTGTTGTTGCCGCAAAATAGACCAAAACAATTATAAAGCCATGTTCCACATTTTGGATTCTGTGCGCAACATGTATGAATCCTGGTGCTGACAGGCCAGTTCTAAATCGCTTTAAGGCAGTGTAAAATGCGCCTGTATGTATGGACCTGTTCTTCTGCAGTTCATACATACAGGCGCATTGTATTGCCAATACGACAACTCAGGCAGATCACCTTTAACCTGGTCTGGCTTTTCTAACTGTTATGCGTGGAAGTTTGGTCAAAGAATCATAAATGTGTCTAAATCTATGAATGTGGTGCAACGCCCCCAGAACGCCCCAAATCTGTGGAGCATTATAAAGTGTCACGCCGACACTTATCGCACCAAAGTTTGGAATGCGACTATTCATACATCTATAGAACAGGTCTACTAAAGCTTATTGAAACCAGATAACTGGCAGAGCCCTGTTCATACATGTCGCCCTGTGAGTTCTTGATATCTATCACCCTAGATACATCTACTTGCTGTAAGCCTTGGTTTATGTTCAGGTCAATGGACAAAGAACATCCTGCTTGTTTGACACAAGCATGAATCATTGTTTAACATCATATACAATTACATTATTAACCCATCATGTTGGAATGGCTGAAACTATCTCCTCTTAATGTTAAACTCGCCCCGTAATCTAGCTCTTTGGGTTCTGCTTCAATATTTGCAATTTTCCTTTTCCCGCATACCATTAGATATAAATTTAGATTTAGAATTTAAAGGGGATCACATCTCAGTGATTCTAGTTGAAGTAGTAACATTTGTAAAGTTCATTTTTAACTTTTATGGTAATCAGAAGATATTCCGAGCGGTCCATCCTTTACAATTTGCTATGTTTCTGTTTGATTAAATTGGTTATGGCCATTGCTGTGGTCATACTGAATAGTAGCATGAACTGTCCATGCTGCAGACTGTTCAAAGTGAGCAACGTCCTGCCTTTATGTTGTAAGGGAGACAGCCATATAGAATCCATGCTGGGATCTGTTCATAAATCAGCAGAATGAGAAATAGTGTTCTACTTTGTCTCCTGGTCTACCATTTGCTATAAGGAAGCCAGTACTGTACCACAATAGGATAATCTGTCTCATACTGCTCATTTATGAACAAAACAAATATTGGACCCTACAGGTGACTTCCCAATCATCCAATAGCCATTGGGACAGTACTAGATGTTAGTCCTATTAATCCTGGAGAAATACCGCAGGTCCCAGGAGTCCAGCACACATGCACATGCTTGAGCACCATTTGCAACTACAATCTCATGCTAAGGATGATTATTCACATGGTGAACACAGGAGCCCTATGAACACACTGTGAATCTGTTATGTATTTGTGGCAGAAATTGGAGTTGGAAATTGGAGCGGGTATCTCCCCGTTTAGTGGTGGAGATCTTCAAATCACATGTTGAAGAAATCTCTGCCATATAAGCTATGACAATGATTCCCATCAAATTATTATTATTTATTTTAGAGCGCCCTTAGTTCCAGAGTGCTGTACATTCGAGGTAGTTACATAAATAACACTGGTCAAACAAATACAAGGTTACGATAAGTAACTAACAACTGGTACAGAGGGAGAGAGGGCCCTGCCCATAAGGGCTTACAGCAGGGGTGTCAGACTCGTTTTCACCGGGGGCCACATAAGCCTCACGCCAACGTTAAAAGGGCCTTAAAGGGCAGACATAATTTTAGAATTGTGTAAATGGAACTACACCTTAACTGTTACATTTGTACAGTATTGCTATTATAATTAGCCCTTTGAGGGGAACCAGGAAGAATATATTGCCCCCCCATAGGTAGATAGGTACATATGACCCTTGTAGGTAGATAAGTGGGTATAAAGCCCACTGTAGATGACAGTTATATCTGCCCATGTAGGTAGATAGGTATTTTTGCCCCCTGTAGCCAGGTAGTTGCCTCCTGCAGCCAGGTAATATGCCCCATATAGAAAGGGAGATGCCCCACATAGCCCCCCTGTAGCCAGGGAGATGCCCCACATAGTCCCCCTGTAGCCAGGGAGAAGCCACACATAGACCCCCTGTAGCCTGGTAGATGCCCCATGTAGCCTGGTAGATGCCCCATGTAGCCCCCCTGTAGCCTGGTAGATGCCCCATATAGCCATGTAGATGCCCCACATAGCCCCCAGTAGCCAGGTAGATGCCCCGGTAGCCATGTAGATGCCCCATATAGCCCCCCAGTAGCCATGTAGATGCCCCATATAGCCCCCCAGTAGCCAGGTATATGCCCCATATAGCCAGGTAGATGCCCCATAGCCTCCCAGTAGCCATGTAGATGTCCCATAGCCCCCCCCAGTACCAGTAGCCAGGTAGATGGCCCATAGCCCCCCAGTAGCCAGGTAGATGGCCCCATAGCCCCCCCAGTACCAGTACTCAGGTAGATGCCCCATAGCCCCCCCCAGTACCAGTAATCAGGTAGATGGCCCATAGCCCCCCCCAGTAGCCAGGTAGATGGCCACATAGCCCCCCCCCAGTACTAGTACTCAGGTAGATGCCCCATAGCCCCCCCCAGTACCTTTAGATGGCCACATAGCCCCCCAGTACTCAGGTAGATGCCCCATAGCCCCCCCCGGTACCAGTAGTCAGGTAGATGGCCCATAGTCCCCCCAGTAGCCAGGTAGATGGCCCATAGTCCCCCAAGTGGCCAGGTAGATGGCCCATAGTCACCCCAGTAGCCAGGTAGATGGCCCATAGCCCCCCCAGTAGTCAGGTAGATGGCCCCATAGTCCCCCCAGTAGTCAGGTAGATTGCCCCATAGTCCCTCCCAGTAGTCAGGTAGATGGCCCCCATAGTCCCCCTAGTAGTCAGGTAGCTGGTCCCATAGTCCCCCCAGTAGTCAGGTAGATGGCCCATAGCCCCCCAGTAGCCATTTAGATGCCCCATATAGCCCCCCTAATGATTATAAAACAAAAAAAAGTTGCTTACCTCCTGGTTGTCTGTGCAGCGCTGCCAGGTCCTGGAGCTGGTGTACGGTGTAAGCGGCATGCAGTCACGCTGCTTACGCCATCACGCAGCTCCCAGGGATCTCCTGGGTGGCAAAGGCTGCCGACCGAGGAGACCCAGCGTCACAGGGGGTGTGAGTAAAGCGGCGCCATATGTATGTACAGTGCTCTGAGAGCAATGTACATACAAGGTGAGAAGGTCGGAGGGAACACATCCCTCCTGCCTTCTTCCTGTACCAGCCGCGCGGAGTCAGGCAGATCACAGCGGGAAGGAAAACACAAGGCCGTGGGCCGGATGTGGCCCATGAGCCTTGTGTTTGACACCCGTGGCTTACAGTCTACAAGGAAGGTAGGAAGAGGCAGAAAGTAAGGGGCAGACATGTTTGTGGGGTGGAGTAGTGCAACACGGTTAATATTGGTTATAGGCAATCCTGAAGAGATAGGTTTTCAGGTTACCGTTGAGGCTAGTGAGAGTGGGGGAGAGTCTAAGGTGTTGGGGCAGTGAGTTCCAGAGTGTGGGGGAAGCACGGGAGAAGTCTTGGAGATGGTTATGTGAAGAGCAACGGGAAGCAGATTCCATGCAGAATTCAGATGAATTTCACACTAAAATCCATGTGAAATTCCAGCGTATGAACAGGGCCTTTCATAGTTGGAAGAAATGTTCTTAAAGTAGCTTTAAAATAAAAATATTATTTATTGAATGCATAGAAAGTTACATGTGTTCTTGAATAGGAAATTAGGAAAGTTTAGATATTTATATAAATATATGTTATGTTCTCTTAATCTAGGGCCTGTATTTATCTAAACAAACTGATGTCAATATTAAATGACAACAAATTTCTTATGACTTACTATTACACATGCACTGTTTATGAAGAAGTCATAGTTGAAGCTGGAGTGTGGAAAAATAGAGAATGAGTGGGAGTTGGTAAAGCAAACATGGGCTGTGATGACAGAACAGGGAGCCATTGGCCACTTACTATGTAAGCCGCAGACCGCTTAAGGCCTGCAGTCTACAAAAGGTTTTAAGAACATCAGCTTCCTGACATAGGCAGTATAGTGAAGTCACTGCATCTCAGCACCTGCATCAGATAGCAGGAAGGGGCCTCTAATATGCTGCATAATTTGGGAGGGATATTTATGGGGGGACTTAATTGTGTTTACTTGGCCTTGTAAATAGACTGTTAGGAACAGAGATGTCTCTCTAGTACTGGACATGGTTTAAAACATAATGGCTAAACCATAATACTGCTGCAGTGTGGCTTGAGCCACCTAATGTGTCTCATTTGACTGTTCAATAAATGTTATATACAGTGCTGTATCCTAATTACCAGGTGGGAGTCAGGAAACAGAGCAGGACCCTCTATGGGACACTATTTTACTGTAGCTGTGTTTACATCAGGTGAAGGCATCATACCACCCTCAAATATGTTGATATGGATTATCTGTGACATCAGTGAATTAAACAATAAAATTGGTGGATTGAAACAACCCTTAGGTTTAACTGTACAATAATCTCAACTGTCTGATCACTTCCAGGAACTATAATTTATTAAGTCTTGGATTTCTTAGTCCATAAATAAATCTACTGTATTAAGGAGGATCTGTCAGCCCCTGTCCACCCCCAGTATACTCTATTGCCCATAACATCACAATTCTCCTTTGGTCAGAGCTCTGTTCTGCACTGTTACTCAGTTTATCATCTTAAGAAAATATGAATATTAGGTATGCCAACTGCGTGTTACCATTTTCCTTGTCCAAGAGGTGTGCTACATAGTTTGACAGTGTCCAATCAGTGCTGACAGTATCTGTCTATAAGGGACACATCTTATTAGTTAGCAGAATACTAATACATGTAAGAGCAGTACAGGACATGTACTGGCTACAGGGGCATCACCTGGCTATAGGGGCATTTACCTGCCTATAGGGGTATCTACTGGCTATAGGGGCACTACCTGACTATAGGGGCATCACCTGACTATATGGGGCACTACCTGGCTATAGGGGGCACTACCTGACTATAGGGGCATCTACCTGGCTATAAGGGGCTACTACCTGGCTATAAGGGACTACTACCTGGCTATAAGGGATTACTACCTGGCTATTGGGAGCTACTACATGGCTACAGGGGCTACTGTCTGGCTTCAGGGGCTACTACATGACTACCGTATGAGGTGCTATAGATGGAGAGTTTCTATAGGGATAGGAATTGGTAGAGAAGTGCTAAAAAAGTGAGGCGTCTAAGATGTTTGTTTTGTAAATTCTACGCTGAAGAGTCATGGCCGGGAGAAGTCATCATGGCAGTCTGCTACAGATGGAGAAGAAAAAGAGAAAGAGAACAACTCTTCAGAGACGTCTCCTGTGAGTCACTGGATGTAATTTTACTGTACTCATTTATATATCTGCAGAGCCTGTGTACAACTGGTATCCACTACTGTATGGTCACTGTTTGCCGGTAATATTAGTTGTAGTATAGTGGTTTGCATTCAGTAATGGTCAGTTTGTATTATTCAGTCACTATACTGTATGGTGGTGATATGGGGTCATGGAGTGGTGGTATTATTCGGTCACTATGTGCTGGTGATATTTGGTCTTAGTATGACATTTGCACTATTTGCCTGGGATTCTGGGTGGTGTAGCAGTTTTTTTTGGTATCTGTATGACTATTATTTAGTAGTTTTATATGTAGTACATTGTGTTAAAGCTTTTAGTATATTTGGTTGATGGTGACGCAATGTGGCGCATTATGTTGAGGGTGTGGGGGGGCGACATTTCTTCACCTCGCCCTGAGTGCAATTTAGCCTAGGAATGGCCCTGGTCAAGTTTATCTAAAAATGAAAGAATAAGCTACTGGTTCCCAATAGAATATTAAAACCAAATATTTCTACTTTTCTCCTCTCCTCCGTTTCATTGCTGGCTCTCTCTGGTCTTCTCCAGTGTTCAAGTGCCCATGCTTACATATTCATTTCTGAATGATGATGTAAGGCCTCGTTCACACGACGGATTTGGCTGCGTGTTCGGCCGTGGCCTTCGCCGCGGTTCCCGTGGCCAAACTCGTCCCAACCTCGCCGCAAACTCGCGTCTCCAGACGAGGGTTTGCGGCGTGGGCGCTGGCCGAGGTCGCGGCACAAGTGGGGCATGATTTGGGATGTGGCTTGCGGCGAGGGTTTGCCCCCATGCAAATTAGTAGGCAGGGGGAAAACCGTGCCGCCAGCCGCGGCCCAGCCGCAAACCGACTGCGGCGATGCCCGCTTCGACACCTGCGGCAACACCACGCAGCCGCCGCGCTCTGGACTCCCTGTCAAGAACTGACAGGAGAGTCCTCAAACACGCACGGCAAAAACCCAGCCAAACCCGCGGCGTATGAATATTAACGCGGTTTCCCATAGGAAACCATGTTAATAAACTGGGCGCGATTTGGACGTGGTTTTGGCCGCGGAAACCGCGTCGGAACCCACAGCCATAACTGCGTTCAAAAGGGTAAAGGCACATGACCGCTGAAGCCAATCACATCTTGAAAGAAGATAGACAGAAGATCAGGGAAAGCCAGCGCTAGAGCAGAGGAGCGGAGAAAAGTAGGTATAATGGGTTTTTTATATTATTGGGCACCAATAACTTACTATTTAATTTTTAAAAACTTGGACAACCTTTTTCATTATTATTATTTTAAAGACTAAAAAGTTTTAGAAACATGCACTACTCTAATCTGTGTCTATTGATTTCACTATGAAGAGTATATATCCTTTTTTTTTTTTTTTTACAGCAAGAGATCCATTTTTACCTTTTTTCTGCTGATAATTAAACAGAGGGGGCTGTGTAAAAACCTTTAAAAAATTAGCCAATTAATGTTTTTTTTGTTCAGTAGCGTCCACAGGTGTATAAAGGATAATGCAGGTTCCATGCTGAACTTATAACAGGTCTCTTTCCTACATCATACGAAATAATAGTTTCTTATCCCAACTTATCAGAAGGCTGTAGATGCATACCATCCCCTTTAAATTGAGGCACTCCTGCCAATAATTACTAGAGGAATACCAGTATGAAAATTCCCAAAACGATGTATTTTTCTTGCAACCAATCCGCCATACAGTCCAGCGACTATTCTATACCCCCTCACCTGCAGGCGGGGAACCAGGGGCAAGTGCCAGCCCCTGGTCCTGTTCCCGGGCCCCGATGGGGGAGTACCCCCCGGTACTGCCGAGGGGGGGGCGACCTGTGACCCGGGGGGGGAAGCCCCCCCCGGGGGCAACTCCGCCCCCCGGGTTCACAGAGGCCCCTTTAATTTATGCCGCCTGCGACGCGCATACTTTTTAAGAAAAGGCGAGCAGGGGGAGCTTGCCTCCCCCCCCTGCCGTACTCGCCTACGGGGGGGGCGCGGCAGAAGTACGCCCGCGCCGCCTGCGAGCTTCCTTCCTGGGGCCCCAAGCCTAAAGCAGCAGGCTTGGGGCCGGGAGGGGACGAGACGCCGGGGGAGCGCCGCGGCCAGGTAAGTATTATACAGGGTGAGGTGGGAGGGGGCCCGGCCCCTAACCCTATGGGGGGGGGCCCTAACCATGGGGAGGCCCAAAAATATTTTTATGGGGGGACCCCTAATCCATTGGGGGGGGCCCAAACTATGGGGAGCCCTAACCTATGGAGGGGGCCCTAACCAAATGGAGGGGGCCCCTAAACTGGGGAAAGGGACCCTAATCCTATGGAGGGGGCCCTAATACGTGGAGGGGGCCCAAATTTAATGGGGAGCCCAACCCTATGGAGGGGCCCCCAAATTAGGGAAAGGGGGGCCCTAAACTGTGGAGGGAGCCCAAACTTTGGGGGAGCCCAATCCTATGGGGGGGCCCCCTAACCCTTTTTGGAGGGGCCCCCTTTATCTGTGGGGGGGGGCCTTATATGTAAAGGGGGGCCCTTATACTGGGGGGCCCTAATACGTGGAGGGGCCCAATACTATGGAGGTGGCCCTAATACGTGGAGGGGGCCCAAATACTATGAAGGTGGCCCTAATATGTAGAGGGGGCCCTAAAACGGGGGGGGCCCTAATACTATGAAGTGGCCTTATACGGGGAGGGGGCCCTAATACTTTGGGGGGCCCTAATACTAAGAAGGGGGCCCAATATGGGGGGGGCCCTAATACTATAAGGTGGGCCCAATACTGTGGGGGGGGCCCCTAATACTATGAAGGTGGCCCAATACTATGGAGGGGGCCCAATTACAGGGGAGCCCCTAAAAACAGGGGCCTCTAAATATGGGGGGCCCCGGCTTTCTGACTACAGGGCCCAAAATACAGAGTGGATATTCCCCTAAAGGCCCTAAACTAGGGGGGAGGGCTTTTTTGACTAAGAGGCCCTTTAAGGGGCTTTTTGTTGGGGCCACTATTCACCCACAGGGGGGGCCCTAAGCACCCACACTGGGGCCCCAACTACCTAGTCTCCCTAACAAAAAACTACCGCCCAGGGGGCCCCCTTTTACTACATACTGCTGGGGGGGCCTGAACTAATGCTTACATACGGGGGGGCCCCAAAAAACCGGGAGAAATTATTGCCTTTTGATGGGGGTTTTTGTTCAATTGGGGAGGAGGCACTCAGTTGGGGGAAAAAGATAAAGTGAGGGGGTCTACGGTTTTTGTTTGTAAATTTGGGAGGGACGGGGGAACGGGGGGAAGCTAGGAATCTGGACCCAATAAGAGAATAAGAGGGAAAACGAACGCTCGAAAGTTACCTGTGAGGCCCTAAATGTAAGTAAACTATACAGAGCACCTTTTTTTACCTGGTATCTACCACTTAGGGAGGGGGGTGGGGTCGGCAAGCCGAAGCCCCAACCCGACTCCTCAATTTTTCCCAAACCCCGACCCTGACTCCCCCATACACGCGCTGTTTAAGTGATAATTATTAGTAAAATGGTAACATAGGGTGTTTATACCCTTTGAACAAAAACAAGCTTTTGGGGAAGAACAGACACTGACAAACAAAATGGGAACAATGTTTTATCCCTTGGGAAAACTTTTTGGGAGATTTAAGAAAAAGCTTATTTTTATCAATCCATCGCCCAAAAATTTGGGAAGGTAGAAAGACCCTGGGGGTCAGATTTTGTTCAAAACATGCTGAAAACGATCCAAGCCCAAAGGATTCAGGCAGATTTAAAACCAAAAGTGGATTTTCCAAATACTAAAAAAATAATAAAAAATTTAAAACTTTGATTTTTAGGAGCAAAACTTTAAAAAGCAAATTTGTTTGGAGAAATGGGATTGCCCCCCCCGTCCCCGCATACATACCCCACACCCATTTCATTATTTCCGTAGAGAACGGGCCTCTCCCACACAAACTTGGGGGAAAAAGCGGTGACCACAGGGGCAACATCCTAAACAATGTCAGGGGAAAAGGAATTGCCGCAGCCACAGTCACTGATAATGGTTGAAAAATTCTACTCTTGAAAGCAGGTGAAACTTTTTTCTGAAAACTTTTGCCGGAGGGGGCTTCTCCCCCTGGGCAGCCCCTTTGCCCGTTCATATCTCAATTACACTCCTCATGTGATGAGGCGAAGATTGGGGGAGTGCACCGGCCCGGGCCCAATTTTCCCCTTGCTCTTTTTCTTAACTAAAGGACCAAATTATTTTAAAATTTTAAGTCGGGTCGTCCCCCTTTTACAACTCCTACTCCGTTTTCCCCAAAAAAGCCCCCCCACTCCCACTCCACGCCCTGATTCCCCCACCTGACTATGGGTCACTCTAAGGAGGGAAAATGGCTTGAAAAAGGGTTTTTAATCAAACATAAAGGCGGGTTTTTTCAGTATTGTTATGGTCGATATGTGGGAGAATTGGTGGTATTATTAGGTGCTTTTAAAGTTTTGTGATATTTTGGTCTTTTTATAAGGTTTAGCAAAACATATGGTGGGGAGTCAGCAAAAGGTTTTGAAGGTGACGGGATTATTTAAATATTTTTATATTGTTGCTTGGGAATATTGGTTGGGAAAAATGGTTTGGTCAGCCAAAATTTTTCTTTTTTGTTGGCGATGATTGTGGGGCGGGAGATGAAAATGGGAGGGTAGGGGAGGGGGCCCCGATGCCCATTTTATGGGGGCCCCAAAAATTTTTGATGGCGGGGCCCCGGCCACAGGCAGGCTATAGGGCCAGGCAGGGTATAGGGGCCACTGGAGGGGGATAGGGGCTCAGGCAGGAAAAAAAAACAACATTTTTAAATTACCTTACCCTGCTTACCCCCCCGCGCGCTTCTCTTTTTTCTTCTTTTCCCGGGGCCGCGTTTATCCAGTCCCACACTGGAGACGGAGATGTCCAGCCTAACGCTGGCCCTCCTGGCAGCTCCCGGGCGCAGGCCCGGATTCGCTTTCGCCCCAGGAAAAGGCAGGCGCGATGACTCACTTTATCGCGACCCACCAGTGACCCCAGGGGCCCCGGGGGGGTCCCACACTATGGACCCCCGGCGGCCCTCGTGTCGGCCCGCGACACCCGGGGGAGAGGCTTTCTCTTGCTCCGAGAAGCGGGCAAAAAAGACCACCGGGGGCTTCAGGGCCCCTGGCAGCGGCCTGAACCTGACGAGGTTCGGGGGGCCCCGTTGGCCCCCTTTGGCAGGCAGAGGTAGGCGCCCTAGGCGATCGCCTACCTCTGCCTACCCATCGTCCCGCCTCTGAGCCTATCCATTTCCATCAGATCCCGCCGCCAGGCTGCTGCTCCTGACGTGACTTGTTCCACATGCATGGTACACTGTGTAATGAAACCCCTACAGGCTTTTTGGTTTCTGTCAAACTTAGTCAACAAGGAAAGGTATAGATTTGGACCAACAGGCGCCACAGGAACCATATGTGGAGAAGTTGCAGCTGGTGGTGATGGTGGTTGCTGAACAGCAAGGAGTTGGTGCATCATGGTGGTCAGCTGGTTATTTGGACTTCTGGGCAATTTGTTGTGACTGCTCGGCTACAACCGTTGTGGTGTCTCGAATATTTGACAAGGACACCACATCGGGATCCATGGCCAGATCTAACTGTAACAGCTTGGTAGAGAGTGGATCCTCTGGACCTCCGCAAGTGGTGATGTAAGCCATGTCAAGAACCGGAGCCTAATTAGCTTCACGGTTTTCACCAGAGCCCACCGCAAAGCAGGTTGGGCTTGCTGTGGCAGGTGACTATCAGGTCAGTGGACGAAGGCAAGGACCATATATACGGCAGAACAGGAACATTTTAGGAATGCTTTTACTATGGCTTAGGGCACAATAGATACAGCAGTGAAGTGTAGGAAGTGACAAAAGATGTAGGGTCAGCCTGACTATTAGTCAATTACCAGCGCTTTGGCCCTTTAAACTTTACTGAGGCAGCGCGCACCCTAAGGTGCGGGAATTCACAGGCTGACAGGGAGAGACATGCAGGGAAGCAGGATCGTGGAGAGGGGGTACCGAGCAGAAGCACGAGTGTGTCAGTGTCACTGTTCATAACAAATATAAGCTAAATGCACCCTACTTTGTAGCTTGGGATGAGGAGACAGAAACAATTTCCCATTTACATCATTGCATTGATTAGCTTTAAACATGTAGGCAAAGGTAAATAAAGAATATTACCATGTACATTGCTGTTTTGATTTTGCTTCATTTCAGAGTTGGAGCAGTTCTTATCTACTGCTTGTTTAAAGACAAGAACTTGTTATGTTTCTTACTGACAATCTTTAACCCTTTAGAGCTCTCTAGCCTTCTACCCTGATGTTAAAAACCCACCATCACCAATGTCCTTCTGACAGGCTCAGTTAGGAGTAGCAGAGCTGATACGCTAATCACTGCTATAGAACTGTTCCCACGCCTGAACAGGAAGTGGAAGCCTGAAGCTAGCTGTGAAGAGCAAGCTCTGTGAATCAGCCAGGTGGGAAAACTCCTTCAATGTCAATGTGTCTATTGTGCTTCCTCCTGTAGTAGTTTTTGGTCCAAATTCTTGTGGTAGGGCCCAAATGAATTCAACTGATGCCCAAAAAATGTAATGACATTAATATTATGGACTGATCTAGCATGTATGGACATAGGCGTCGCATGCCCAGTAATAATAGAACATAAATGTTTGGATAGCCTTCTGGATAGATTTGCCAACACATAATTTTGATCATATATATCTTACAATATACTCAATTATTATGTAATGGCCTTTCCTTGCTGGGGGTTTGCTCTGTTTCCCGGTCTGACAGTTTGGGTGACTCGCTAAGCAAGTTCAGCACTAAATATTGGATATGGTTGCAAGGAAATACAGCAGCCTATGTGGAGACCACCTACTGTCCTTGACCCCATTATATTATTGGCACAGAGAAGTGCCAGTCAAGTATAAAAGGGAAAGGAAAGCATTTAGGGTGACATGTATGTATGGGACTGTGCCAGTTACCTGGTGTCTTTTCAGCCCAAAAAGTGGTGCAGCCCTGTGCGCCTGATGTATGAGCAGGCGCACTCCATAATAAGGTGCATTATAAAGCACCTGCAGCACTTTGTAATGTGCCTAAGATGTGGTGGCGTTCTGGGGGGGGGTGTCGTACCACAACCGTAGTATTCTACACATTTATGTCTTTAGTACAGCAAATCCAGGTGCATTACTGCTGGAACAATCAGACCAATTTAAAAGTGGTTTATCTGAACCAGAAGTGTCACTTTGAAGCTAGAAAGCTAAATCTAAATCTATGAAGCAGTAGAACAGGTTCATAGATTGAGGGGCATTCTACACTACTAATACACGCAATAAAAGTGGCGCCGCTAGCAATGATTGTCTATGGGCCGGCGAGGTGCAGGCCCTCCGCTCCCTCCCCCGCTCCTGCCCCACCCCCGGCCACACGGCGTAACTGCGGGGCGTAATTACGTCCTGCAGTTAACCCGTGTGAACATAGCCTTAGAGTCTTCTGATAAGTTGAGTTAGGGAACTTTTTAGTGTGACATAAAAAAGAGAGATCTTATACGCTTTGCCGTGGAACATGCATTATCCCCGAAACCCCCGAGGGAAGATTTGATATGGCAAAACATGTTTTTGTGCATATGTGTATAAGTATTGCTAAGCATAGCTCCAAATGTATAAGGATGAGCAGGAAAAAGTGTGAACTGCAGATGCATCTCCTGCAGTTACAAATGATATGTACAAGGACTCAAAAGCACAACATTGAGGGACAAACAGTGCTAAATCCATAGATACAGAATAGAATTTGGAGTGTAAAACCTTTTATAAATACAATTAAAGTATTAGGAAGATTCAAATACATGGAGATATAGAACAATGGTGTGTAGGTAGGCAGATCATTTTCATTCACCAAAACATAACAGTGCTTGTGACTAATAGGGTAAATTCCAGTCTACTGCTGGGGTCTCAAGCTGGACCGTGTGATAAGATTTGCATGACCCTTAAAACATTTTTCAACTACAATCTAAAGTAATGTGAGTAAAATATTGGCGTTAGAAAGAGGCAATTTGTGAATTGATGCTACTTTATTTATAGAGAAAAATAAAATGACAGAAGAAACAACAGATGTATAGAACTGCATGAAAGGGTTTTTCTCTCCTCAATGATTAGCTTTTATGATTAGCTTTTAACATGTAGGGAAAGGTAAATGAAGACTATCACCAAATATATTGCTGTTTTGAGTTTCCTTTGTTCAGGAGATAGCAAAAATTTGATCTACTGCTAGTATAGACAAGTTTCTCTAGGTTATGGACCACCTCTCCCTGTTCTTTCTCTTATCTGATTGCTCCAATCTACTGTCTGACCATAGAGAGTCACTCCCTCTCTAGCACAGGAGCTTGTTTATCTCAGTTAATAGCAAGTTTTAACCCTTACGCTCTGTAGCCTAGTTCAATACAGTCTATAAATCTGCAGTAGTCATTTCACTGTAACAGCAATAGGTAGGAATAGCAAAGCTGATATGTCAGTCACTGCTATAGACCCCCCACAGCCTAACCAGGAAGTGTGAGTCTGAAGCCGGCTGTGGCTCTGTGAAACATCATGGTGAGACAATCCCTTTAAGTCCTCTTCCCAACCCAAAATGTCTGCCTTTACTGAAGTTAATAGGTCACCAGTGCCAGATGACATACACCTCTGTGCCCTGAGGAAAGTGAATACCATGATACTATAGTCTGTAATCTAAGAAAGAGACAATTTGCCTCGGAAAACATTTACAAAGCGATCTTCTACAGGTCATCCAACTCATGCTCCTATAAAAGTGTCCAACAAGAGGGGCTCCCCAGTAGGACACAGGTAATGTTGTTGGCCCATCCATATTGAATGATGCTTAAACCATGGTCAAGGATGTGGATTCCCACCATATCGACCAGAATGTCTTCTCCACAGTCTGTTGTTTCATGCCTCTTTGGGTTTCTCAGAGACTTTCCATCCTAGTATGGCCTTTATCGTGCAAGCCTAGATTCAAATCTTCTTTTTTTTTACACCCATGACGAGGGCATTAATGATGCCTAATAGTGATGAGCGAACCCTAAAAAGTTCGAGTTTGAGTAGAACCTCGAATTTTGAGAAGTTCGGTACACAGTTCGAGTCGAATTCGAACCGAACTTCGAACCCCATTAAAGTCAATAGGAGAAGATGTTCTGGTTCATTTTTATACCCATACAGGTGAGGAGAAGCTGCAATTAGCATCTATAACAGTTAAATGGATACATGAAACAACTTACTGAAGAAAATTTGGCTCTAAGAGTCACAGAAAAATATTCACAGGCTAAAATAATTCATTCCTTTTAATGGGTAACTGAAAAAATGAGGACAGCGAAGCTATAGGAGGTGCAGTGCTAGTAGCTGCCACGGGGCCCCTTTGACACATAAGAAGACACCGGTATTGGAAATGGCACAACTGGCAGGAGCCCCCTATCACTTTTTGCACCAGGGCCAAATGTCATATATGTGGTGGTAGCAAGAACATCCCAACAGGGAACATGGCGGTTCAGCTGGCAGTGCCGCAGTTATAGGGAGTGCAGCGGTAGGCAGGGCTGCTGTCAGTCCTCTATTAATTGTTTCAGGACCCCATACAACTAAATCAAATGGGGCCCCCATCCATTACTACTTCCTATTTTTAACATATCACTGGGCCCCTTTTTGATTAGGGCCACTGACAGGAGAACTGCCCTATTGACACCCCTGGCACCCCTTTTACAGTAGCCTGACCCCAAAACCAACAAAAATGACCTTATGGACACTCAGAATAAAATTAGCAAGTAGAAATTAGTATGTGAAATAAGCTTTTTTTTCAATAGGACCTTTACTATTGGTGTCTTTAACAGTGACCTGACCCCACAACCAGCAAAAATGACCTTATGGACACTCACAATAAAATTAGCAAGAAGAAATGATTAATTGAAACAAGATTTTTGGGAATAGGACATTGACTATCGTTGTCTTTTACAGCAGCACGACCTCAAAAGCATCAAAAATGACCTTTCGGACACTCAATAAAATTAACAAGAAGAAATTACCATTTAAAACAAGATTTTTTTGAAAAGGACAAATAGGATAAATATTAAAAAAGTCAAGATTTGTTCACAGTCTCTTATTGAAGAACTGTACTCCAAAGACAGCAAATCAACAGTGTTCTTAAATGCCTATACTTTGCAACGGGCAAATAGATTATAAACAGAAATTTTTTCTATGGAATATTTATGCAAAACTCCCTAACTCCCTAACTATTGCTGTGTATAATTCTGTAAGCTAGCTGTCCCCCCCCCTCCCGAGTAATCTCACTAGCAGCTTTTCCTGTGTTAAATCGCTATTAAATGGTATTTCTGCCTGCTGGCAAACCAGCAGACACAGGCAGCAGTGTGTTAACTACAGAGAGTAAGGTGGAAATGGCGTTCAACAGGAAATACAGTGACATACACATAAGACGGTCATGTGTTTTTAGCAGCCAATGAGATCCCTACACCCTCACTGGTGACGTTTTTGACCTGGTTCGGAAAAAGCTTAAAATTCGTGCCGAACTAACCTTTTTCCGAACGGTTAGGCTTAACACTAACGCCTTATCCTATTTGCTACATTACATAACAGGATAATAGGATGAAAGTATAGAAAACCTGTGTTCATCTGGTAGAGTATATAAAAATTGTCAAATAATTGTCTAAGTTTGAAGTCACACAGATAACTTCACATCCTCTCATTCTCCCTAATTTCATCTCTGTGTGTCTTAAAAGTAATCTGTCACGTGTGGAATACTTGTAGTAATGTACTTCATTGGTTGATAGAAACCAAAAGCATGCATTGTATTCTAATTACTATGCCTCCAGGCTTGATTGACTGCAAGGCACTATGGGCATCAATGTAACTACCAGGATAACATTTACAGGGAGTGAAAAATGAAAGATGCGGAACTGTGCAAGAGCCTAATGTTTCAGGAGTGTCATCCTCCCCATCTCCCCACATTAAAGAGACTGCAATGGGTAATGCTATAAAGTCTTTATGAAGTCACCTTCATAACCCCAAAACTCTGCATCTAAGATACTGAAATTAATAAGCCATCAGAGCCAGATGACATACACCTCTGTTTCCATTAGTGAAAATACCTTCTATATGTTTCTTTAAATAAAACAGTGTAAACCTCTATTTAGTGTATCCACTGCTAATCCCTTAAAAAAAACTGCAGAAACAAGATGATACATTTTTAACCCCTTAAGGACCAGGCGTTTTTTTTTTCGTGACGCGTTCGTTTTTCCCTCCTCGCCTTCTGAAAGCCATAACTTTTTTATTTTTCCACCTACATAGACACATGAGGGCTTTATTTTGCGGGACAAGATGTAATTTCTAATGGTGTTATTCACTATACTGTAGAATATACTGGGAAACCGCAAAAAAATTCCAAGTGGGACAAATTGTGAAAAAAAATGTATTTTCGCCATGTTTGCGGGGGTTTTGCTTTTACGGCGTTCAATCTTCAGTAAATATAATGTATATCTGACTACAGGTTGTTACCATCCGGCAATACCAAACATGTAGGGTTTCCGTTATGTTTTGGTACCGTAAAAAAATTCCAAACATTTTCTATTTTTGAAATTTGCGCCACGGCGCCATTTTGTGCGACCAATAACTTTTTTGTACTAACACCTATGGACATCAGTGAGGGTGCATTTTTTGCGGGCCGAAGTGTAATTTTTACCGCTAGCAGTTTGGAATGCATGCGACTTTTTTGATCATTTTTCTTCCATTTTTTGAGTGATGTAAAATGACCAAAAAACGCAATTTGGGCGTTTGGAATTTTTTTTCTTCTACGGTGTTCAGCGTACGGGATAAATGATGTTACATTTTTATAGATCGGACTTGTTCGGACGCGGCGATACCAAATATGTGTAACTTTTTTATTATTTTAATGATTTTATTTGTAAAATGGGGAAAGGGGGTGATTTTAAACTTTTAATACTTTTTCTGTACTTTAAAACTTTTTTTTTTTTTTTTTTACTGTAACATTGAGGCCACCTATGGTACTTGACCACTAGGTGGTGTGATTGTTGATACAACCTAATGCATTGCATAGGCAATGCATTAGGGTGTACAAAGATGGCGGTTTCCCCACTTCCTGTCTGCGGACGAAGTGGGGCAAACCGGCCAGGGTAAGTGACGGGAGCCTTCACAAGGCTCCCCACCACCATGCCCGGTCGTCGGATCGATGCCGATGACCGTAACGATCGGTGCGCGGCACCGATCAGCGTTAATTCAGACGCCGCGGCCATCCTTGCCGCGGTGTCTGATGGGTTAAACAGCGCCAGCGCCAACAGGAGCCACCCGCCGGCGCTGTTACTGCTGGGTGTTAGCGGCGATTTGCCGCTAACACCCGGCGGCTGTGCGGGGGGGTCGCAGAGCGATCCCCCTGCAAAGCCCCTTAGCGGCCCTGGGATGTACTCATACGCCCAAGGTCGTTAAGGGGTTAATTTGGAAAAAAGAAAGCTTATGAGCAACTTAATGACATCAATGATCCATACATAACACTGTACCCAAGACAGCATTTACTCCATATAGTGAAAAAAAGGTTTCATTAGCTTTTTGGGTAGCTAACTGCAGTAACTTCTATACAGCAGGGGGAGGGCGACGGGGGCAGAGTTAACCCTGTGTCTGCCTGCCTAGGTCTGCTGCAGGCTGCTCACTGCTGGATCAGCTGCACTGTGCTGCAGCTGTGGCCGAGCTCTTGCTGCTCCTCTCCACAGCAGGGAGAGGGCTGATCTATGAGTGGCTATGGAGCCAAAGGTCTGTGAAGCTGTGTATGCTAATAGCAGAGCAGGGGGGATGCAAGTGTTCCTATACCCCCTGCTTAGCATACAAATCTCCAAGGACATCTCAAGCAACAACAAACAAACCCTGTTCTCTGCTGTCCTCCCATCAGAACAGACACAGGGCAGCTGTGAAGTGAGTTTCTATAATCACGATGTGTCACTAATACAGCAGAGCAGGGAGGGATATGAACCGTTCACATGCCCCCCTGATCTGTTCTGTTAGTATAGTCAAAGCTCCACAGACACATCATGATTATAGTAACACACTTCACTGGTGTCACATCCTACTGACCACAGATCAGCCTCACCTCTGCTCTCCCTCAATCAGTGTAGAGAGCAGGAGGGAGCAGGGTTAATCCAGGCAGCACAGCTACACAGACACAGAAGCCAGGAGTAGAGCTCTCCCCCTCCCTCCCCTACAGAAGCATCACAAGTGGCCTCATACTGTGCACGAGGGGCTCTGTGCTCAGACCTGCATTCAGAAGCGGCTGATGTCACCAGCACTGGCAGCCAGTGAGAGAAAAATCAACAGGTCGGTGGCTATAGTGATTTCAGGAGCTGATGCACTCCTACTACCAGGGATAACTCAAAATCAGTAGCACATATGTAATGAACATATATTGCAAAGCTGCTTGCTTTTAAAAGATATTTTAATTAAAACCCATTTACTGTAGTGAGACAACCCCTTTAAAGATGTAAGTACTGTTTTTTTTTAGTTCAGTGCATTTGTTGCCTCTCTTTTTTCCAACTCTCAGACAATCCTTCAAAGTTTTTACTGTCTTTTTGGATTCTTGCATTTAATACATACATTCCTTTCATACTAATTACTTTTGAAAACCTCAATCCTGCATGTCTTAATTTGAATTTTCATTTTTTTTAAGGCAGAACCATAATTAGGGCAACAATTACCCAACCTTGTTTGCTACTTTTCATAAGAGGATAATAGGAAGAAAGTATGGAAAGATGCCTAACCTTTTTCATCTGTTACTGCATGTTAATATGGTCAGATAATTGTATAACTCTGGGTCTACACAGCAAATGTCAAAATGCCATCCAAAATCTGACGGCATTTTGACATTTGCTGGACCTCGTTTTTTGGCGGGGATTTGTGCAAAAGCCGTGGTCAGTTTTCGGATTTCCCGTCTTCCCCGTACAATTGAATGTACGGGAATCCATTGGTAATCCTGCGGAATATGCAACATGTTGCATGTTCCGGCGGATTGTAAATGTGAAGGGGAAAAAAATCTATGCTGTGTAGACTACAGCATGGGTTTTTAATTTCTGTCTATGCAGCACAGTGTACCGTCTGATTTTTGGTGAATTCAACATACTGAATCAGCCCAAAATCCGATGGTATTCCTGTGCTGTGTAGACATAGCTTAAGTGTCTAAGTTTGAAGTCACAGTTTTTCGTTTTTGGATTTCATGCCACTATAAATCCATACTTGCCAACATGTGGAAGTGGCCTTCAGGGAGATTTTGAATTGCAGCTTGCCGCCTTGATGGTTTGAGTGGGCTACACCCCTGTTTTATATGACACGCCCTCTTTTGCACAAAGCTACACCCCCTTTTCACATCTGTGTAACCGCTTTGGAGGAAAGCTGATAACGGATGTGGTATTCTTTAGCTTTAATGGACGTTAGATCTAACCAGCATCCAAGCTCGATGACAGCACATCAATCAGCTTTCCTTCAGAGCCTAGCTAAAATGTGGTCCCTCTGCTCCAAGTGATGTCAGGGCCGCGCCTCATGATGCTTTACCCTGGCACCACCACAAAAAGAGCAACCCACAGCCAGTAAGAAAAAGTTCTCAGATGTATAAAGTGGTTTAGCTGCCATATAGCCTTATGCTAGAACCAACCAAACATTTCAACTTGTGACTATGTTTGGACCCTTCTCAGCCATATATGCTGCACTAGTGTTTATATAGTGCGCAGCGCATTTTTGACGCATTCCTGAAGCATTTTTTGGCGTGGTTTTTGCTCTGGTAATTAAGTTGTATTGGTGGAAACCTCATACAAAACCTCATCAAAAGCCTCTTCTGAAAAAGCGCATTTCAGATGAGGTTTTGATGCTGTTTTTGGTGTTGAAAATTCAGCGTCCAAACAGCATCCATGTCTATGTGGACATACCCTAATAGGCATGCTCAAGAGTTTTTTCTAAAAGTTATCAGTACTTGATATGGCCGGTACAAATAAAATTCCGGCACTGGTCCCCTGGCAGTAAAACAGTCCCTGCCGGTGGGTTACCAGATTGGTGGCAAACCGACCATAGCAGGAGATTTATCAACTCTTTGGGGAGACCTGGAGAACTCCCCATTTTCAGGGAGAGTTGGTAAGTATGCAAAAACCTCACAATCAACTACTCATTTACAGAGATTACACTTTCTGGATACCACTGTAACAATTCAAAGCAACTCAATACCGTCATCTCTCTACTGGAAACCCATTTACATTTGGGACAGTTTCGACCCAAAACATATTAAGAAGTGATGTGCTACAGCCAGGCCATTGGATATAATTGTATCTGTACCAGCCAAGCTTAAAGAAATGTCCACTTAAAGGGGTTTTGCCACGACCTCATTACATACCTCCTGTATCCAGCTCTTCAGCTCTGTGTGCTCAGAAGGGGGCGTGTGTGATTTATTTAAATTACATATCATGTGATCCAGCTGGATGACATCACCTGGTCTTTCTTCTGTCTAGTAATAGATAGGTCTGTTTGTATTTAGAGGTGTGAGTAGGAGGAATGTGATTCAGAGGTAAACCTTTTTCCTCCAGGCAGAAGGGTCCTCTGTTCAAATCCCTGCAGAAACCAAACCTATGGATTTTATTTCTCTTTATCAATACACAGATCTAATTGAGGTTTCTTATTTTAATTTATTTGCACTGTTTGACTAATTACTAAGAAGTACAGAGGACAGGAGTAGAGTGACAGCACCTGGGATTTGAACACTCAGTAGCTGCCTGAGAGGAGAAGTGATGTATGAGCATGTGCGACCAGGACTGAGGAGCTCTCAGCCCTGGTCGTATCCCCTGGAGATGAGCTGTAAACAATGGATCACTAAAGGAGCAGCTAAAACAAAAACGGTCCAGAATTTTTATTAGTGATGAATGGTGAAAATGTTTATTATTTAATTTACAAACTTCCCACGTCAATTTTACTTCGTGGAAAAACCCCTTTAAGCCATCTTTAATTTACCACCAAAGCATCAGAGCCACCAGGATACCCAGAAGTCAACTTCCCTAATACAAAGAAGAAAAGAAAAACCATGTACCTCTAGTAGTGACCTAAAGTCCACGACTAGAAGTACTAAGAAAGAATTCTACAAAACTTAATCATATCCTACACAAGGATGACCGCCTACGAATGATATTCCCAGATTCTCTCTTTCTATGTTATCAGCAACCTACACAATTAGACGTTCACTGCAACCCAATACACAAAAAGGAACCTATCTCTGCAATGTAAAATACTGCAAAACGTGTTCTCATATTGTAGACAGAATAAGCATCCTCAACACATTACAGGAATATAATATCCTGGGGACAACACATGCTCTACATCCAAGTTGTGTACCTGATTCTGTACACTAAGGCCTCGTTCACACGGCTTATTTCTCCGCGGATTGGCGCCGTACTCCGCGTCGGATTTGCGCTTCAGTACGGCGCCAATACGTCGGAGTAATTGCGGTAATCCACTGCTCTCATAGAGAACAGAAGATTCCGTCGCTCCTCCCCGCTCGGCGAATCCGCCGCGGGGGGAGAAAGTGACATGCACATTATTTACGGCGTGGATGCGCCGTAAACAATGCTTTGTCTATGGGGCCGGGGAGCGGCGCCCCCGACGCGCTCTGGCCCCGCCCCCATCCTGCCCCTTATTCACGCCGGATTTGTGAGAGCAATATGGCTCACAAATCCGTCGGGAATAAGCCGTGTGCACACGGCCTAAGGGGGACATGTAAAAATGGGGCTGCACTAGTTTTGTGGCGTGCTTTGAGCCAATAACTCTGTTGCAGTCTTGTCTGACAGATGCATGAATGGTTGTACACCAAAATCTGGTGCATATCATGTACGCGCCAATTCTGTGGGGGGAGGGAGAGGGGTGTCGCAGCAGATATGTATGACTTGCCACATTTATGACATTCAAAATGTGGTGTCAAATTGTCGGACTAATCCATACCAATTTCATAGTGAGACAAATTTTGACACATTCACACTCTATGCACCACTTTTTGCCACATAAACGTGTTTCACAATGACACACATTTCTAAAATGCTGTGAGACACTTTTATACATACTAACGATTGCTACACTAACTTACTAAGAAGTATGACTGTTGAGGCGGTGTCATTTTTCATACCTGTCCCCCTAAATGTCTTGTTGGGGATCATGATGTTGGAAAAACAAAACAGAAACTTAAAGTAAGGATGAGGTCCCACTGCCACACAATTAGGGACAAAAAGACACCTTTATCTGGGGCTAAACATTTCTGTAGCCCAGGGCACAATGAAGAAGATATACAAGTGGTTATATTAGAAGGCAATTTCAAATCCCAAAGAGACATGAGGGACTTATTTATGACAATTTCTGACACAATGAACACCAAATTGAATCTGTCTCAGGGCACGTCTATCACATCTAAGGTCCCCAGATAGTGGGGGCATCAGGTCTCAGGACTGAATATCAATATAGAGAAACAAAGCTTCCCCCTGCTTAAACTAATTAAGGGTTTACTCTCTAACTTATTCTGTTTTTTTTTTTGTTTTTTTTAAATGCCCATTTATGACATCATGGGCCACATGTATGAACCTGTTTAGGTCTAAAACTCACTTTTTTGCCCATAGGTTACCCCAGTATGTTTCTTCAGATACCTTGTTGGCTATATTAGCTATGTTATCTGATGAAGACACTGAAGTAGTCGCGAAAGCTTGCCATTTACCCTTTCTTTTTGTTAGACATTAGTCCTCTAAACAAGATTGCTATTTTTGTTTTTCTCAATGAAGAACAATGTCACTTTTTTAACTAAGGCTAGGTCTACAAAGCAGAGGTTTCCGTCAGATTTTCAGTGGTTTTAGCATTTTGAAACTGCTGAAAATCTGACAGAAAAACGTCCATATAGACTTTAATACGAAAAACGACCTGTAGTCTACACAGATCATTTTTTTCTGCTCGTTTTTGCGCGCCGGCTGTTTTAGGAACATGTTGCAAAAACCGACAAAATCCAGCAGAAAATTTACTATTGAAGTCTATGTAAACCACTGAACGGTTTTTGAATGTTTTTTCAGCTTTTTTTGCCATGGTTTTTGGATGGTTCTGCTGAAAAACTGCCCTGGTGTTTATACAAGGTATATATATTTTGCATACATTAAAAACTACCCAAAAAACATCCAAAAAACCAGACCAAAAACCTCAACAAAAAAACAAAAACCACCCAAAAAACTCGGTCAGAAGCCCAGCTGCTTTGGACAAAAACTAACAAAATACTCAGAATCAATGTGGTTTTTAGGTTTTGGTTTTAGGTTATGCTGTGTAGACCTAGCCTAACACAGTACCAAACTTTTTCTCTTTCATGACAACTATATTTAACAGTACAAGATGGTTAAAGGGGTTGTCCACTTTATATTGCTTTTATGTATTATAGAGATCTCAGGAAATCATGCAATTTTCTAATATACATGTATTAAACATTCTTCTCCAGGTACAGCCCACATTCCTGCCCATACTAATGGCTCCCATGGAGTAACTGTATGGACTAATGATAGTCATGTGATCTCCTGGCAGTCAGTTAGCAGCAGGGTTACATCTGTGGGGTAACTGAGAAGGAATAATTATTGTTAATATTGTTATTCCAGTAACTTCTTCTCTGTGTGTAGTTACTAGTATGAAGAAAAAATGTTGCATGAAGCAGCAGATGACGATAGATCAAAGTAGAGGAAAAAAAGGAGTCGCCTTAATTGGAGATCCATTAAAAACATCAACATCCTGCAGTAGTAACAAGTCACGGCTGATGCGTTTTGGACACCAATGCACCTTTCCTTACTCATCGCATGTATGACTGCAGTCTCTCTTGGGGATGACATTTTGTAAATAAAATTAACTGTTTTGTCCTTACAGGTACTCCATGGGAGCCATTACTATGGACAGATATTTGAGCTGTACCATTTTTTTTATATATAGGGGCCTATTGCTCTGGTATCAAAGTGGCACAGGAGCAAAATTTTAAAAGGAATCTGTCACATGTGGGATGCCTGTGGTAATGTGCTTTAGCGAATGATAGGAACAAAAGCATACAATGTATGCTAATCATGGCGCCTCCGGGCTTGATTGACTAAGGCACTGTATCCGGGATGTAACTACCAGGGTAAAATTTACAAAGAGTGAAAAATGGAAACTATTGAACAGTACAAGAGCCTCATGTTTCAGGAGAGTCCCTTCCCCCAACCTCCCCACCACTACCTGTATAGAGACTGCAAAAATCTTCATACTGTCATTTAGAACTCTTCTATATCCCATTTAGAAAACGGGTCACGGTGTCCGGCAGCAATGTATATAGTGTGAATAATTCTAGGGCGACATGTATGCATTCAAATGCGTACTGTTTTTTTTTTTTTACTGGGCTCCGACACCACAGTTCTAAATAGATATAGAAGAGTGTTGAATACGACAGATTTTCGGCGCATGACATAGAGCTTAGTGGGCCGAGTTTGGCGCATTAAGCTCTATGCCCATACAAATTTTGGGCGCATTAAGCTCTATTAATGAGCCAAAAATCTTCATACTGTCGTATTCTACTCTCTTCTATATCTATTTAGAACTGTGGTGTCGGCGCCAAGTAAAAAAAAAGTACGCATTTGAATTCATACATGTCGCCCCTAGAGAGACAAGGCAAGATTGCTGGCTGTGCCAAGCAAAACTGGAAAGAGCTGTGGCTGCAGAGAAACCTGTTGAGACTAGTGATTGGGCCACAAAGAAAGTGAGCCACAAGATTCCTAACATTGACAAAGAGGATCTGCCTGGGCCAGTAGACTCTTGTTACAATAGTGGAACATTAGAAACATCTGTGACATACATACCATCTGTGCCAAAAAAGCTTATAATAAAACTTTCAGCTTTATTGTAATCCACGATAAAAAAGGCTTCATATAAACACATCGGTATCATCAAAGAAATAGGAAGGCACACATGCTCAAAATATGAGTAAAAAACATATACAGACCGACATTTCTTTCTTTACTTTTAAATAGAGTTTCCATATGGAGCCCGCCTGGAGACCGGCAGTCCGCAACAGTGCGGGCGACGTTTCGAGGAGATCCCCCTCCCTTTCTCAAGCATGCATAGATGATCCCACAACCTACGTATATAGGGCTAATTAAACACACATATAAAACATATAAAAAACAACTATCCTAAAAATGCTCGTAAACTATAACTTTCGTTGATTCCTTTGGGAGCTAAAGAGTTTAACCGATGTATCCACTCAGCTTCCTTTTGTAACAATTTTGTTTGTAACTGTTTAGGATTTATACAATTAACTTTCTGTAATACACACCAACGCAATTCTGCTCCCACTATTTTTTTTTCCACTGCAAAATGCCGTGCAACTGATGATTCCACAAACACCTTTTTACCTTCCTCAAAATTATCATCGTTCTTCTTATTCATGAACTGCCTTATCAATGATTTATGCTCATTTAGTCTAACTTTTACTGCTCTGCTGGTCTGCCCTACATATATCTTCCCGCATGGACATTTGAGCATATAAACAACTGCTTCGCTATTACATGTATGAAATCCCTTGATATATACGGGAGAACCCTTAGTCGGGTGATCTATATGAGCACCTTTTATAATCGCAGAACAGTGTTGGCAATGACAACAGGCAAAAGTTCCTGAACGAGTGGACCCGATCCTGGTCTGTACAGCACCTTGCGTTTTTTTTCTGTCAATATCTGCTGAAACCAATTGCTGCCCTAACCGTTTTACCTCTCGTTACACATATCTAGGTGGATTTCTAAACAATGAACCAAACTCTAGGTCCGATTGAAATATTTTCCAGTGTTTACGAATGGCTTGCTTGATTATACCTGCATGGCAATCATACGTGGACATAAAACATCAAAATATCCTCATCTTTTTCCTAGAGGGTTTAGGTTTCAAATTTATATTTCTCTGGATGTACTAAAAGACTTCCATCCCTTACCTTTTTCAAGATCTTCCCTCAAATACCCTCTGTCCTCAAACTTCTTTATTATCTTTTCCATATTAGACAAGTATTCACCAATCACTGACCAAATGCGTCGTGCACGAAACAAATTGGGATTTTACAATTCCCTTAAACCCTGTGGAGGATGTTGGCTCCTCGATATAAAATATTATTAGTATCATAGCTTTAGTATACAGTTGTTGTAGTTAACACATCACCCATGCTTCTTGACAAAAACATCTAGATACGCTATCTCCTTTTGATCCTTAGTAACTGAAAATTGTATTAGTGGATGTGCTTCATTGATAAGCTTAACGAAGTCCTCCAACTCTGAACCAGAACCGGACCAGAGCAGGAAGACGTCGTCGACGTACCTGAGCCAACATACTGCATTTTCTTAAACAGGGATTGAGAAAAGACAAACACTCGTTCAAAATATTGCATAAAAAACATTAGCATAACGGGGTCCCGCGGGCGAGCCCATACAATTTTCCCCTTAGCAATTGGAGAAAAGAATTCTTAAACCAAATCGGAAAAAGTTCTTTTTTAAGGATAAACATCTAACAGTTGCATTAAAAATGCAATTTTGTCGGTTAGATAATTTAGAATTTTGAACCAGAGTCTCTCTAACTGCTTGTGTCCCTTCAGTAAACGGGATATTAGTAAACAATGATTTTATATCTAGGGTGCACATAAAGTTGATTTTGCTACAATCGGTGGTCTTAATTATTCGTAAAAATTGCCCAGTATCATACAAAATATGTGGATCTTTTTTCACTTCTTCTTGTAGGAAAGTATCTAGGTAAAACTGCCAATGGCTCGAGCATCGAATCGATGCCCGACACTATCGGAGACGTCCTGGCGGGTTTTTCAAGTGACTTATAAAATTTTTGGTAACAATGTACAAAATGGGTTACTCTGGGGTTCTCCTTAGTAAGCAATTGCCTTTTTCTTGGTTAGTTATTACCCGATTTAAATACAGCATCCTAAAGGGTTTTCTTCAATATACTTTGAAAACTCAGTTGAGGGGTCATGCATTAATTTTTTATAAACTTTTTTGGTCGCCCAATTTTGTGTCATAACCTCCTGCACCATATTGTCAGTATTCATAATGAAAACTGCCCCACCCTTGTCTGCTTTTATTACGACTATTGAGGGGTCTTCAAATATTTTTTTAAGGGCTCTTCTTTCCCTCCCAAAAAAAAAATTAGACCATTTTTTATTCTTAACCTTTATCCCAATTACTGGTGACCTTTATCGACACTAGATGTTGAAAAACCTCTAATGATGGACTTTTTATAATCCGGATCAAACTATTTTACCTTTTAATTTCCACTAGAAAATTTATTACCACTTGAAACATATTTTTTTATCCTTGAAAAACATTTAAGCCGAATACTTCTACAAAGCTTAAAGAAGTCAACCTCAAAGTCAAACAATTTGATCTCATTTTTAGGAACGAAGTTAAGTCCCTTTTCCAGTACTGACTTTTGTGCTGGGGATATTTCTTTAGATGAAATGTTGCATATCAGCGAGGGAAGATTTGCTTTCTGTTCCTGGTGCCTCGACGACTTGTGACTCCCCGCTCGTTGCCCTTGTTGGGCCCTGGAAACCCCTTTCTTCCATTTACAGGATCTTCTAAAAAAATTTTTCCACGTTTCTTCTTCTCTCAACATTACGTGGTGCCGGAACGTCAGATTGTTCATCTGTACTTGAAGAGGCATTGCTTTGAGTATTCCGATCATAAAACGGTAAAAGGGTAGGGCAGCAATTGGTTTCAGCAGATATTGACAGAAAAAAAACGCAAGGCGCTGTACCCGACCCAGGGTCGGGTCCCCCTCGTTCAGGAACTTTTGCCTGTTGTCATTGCCAACACTGTTCTGCGATTATAAAAGGTGATCATATAGATCACCCGACTAAGGGTTCTCCCGTATATTTCAAGGGATTTCATACATGTAATAGCGAAGCAGTTGTTTATATGCTCAAATGTCCATGCGGGAAGATATATGTAGGGCAGACCAGCAGAGCCCGTAAAAAATTAGACTAAATGACATAAATCATTGATAAGGCATTCTTGAATAAGAAGAACGATGATAATTTTGAGGAAAGGGAAAAAGGTGTTTGTGGGAATTTATCATTGCACGGCATTTTGCATGGAAAAACATAGTGTAGCAGAATTTCGTTGGTGGGGTATTACAGAAAATTAATTGTATAAATCCTAAACAGTTACAAACAAAATTGATACATAAGGAAGCTGAGTGGGTACATCGTTAAACTCTTTAGCTCCCAAAGGAATCAAACGAAAGTTATAGTTTACGAGCATTTTTAGGATAGTTGTTTTTATATGTTTTATCATGTGTGTTTAATTAGCCCTATATAACGTAGGTTTGGGATCATATATGCATGCTTGAGAAAGGGGAGGGGATCTCCTCGAAACGCCGCTGCACTGTTGCGGACTGCCCGGTCTCCAGGCGTCTCCATGTGGAAACTCTATTTAGAGTAAAAGAAAGACTGTCGGTCCCGTATATGTTTACACTCATATTTTGAGACTGTCGCCTTCCTATTTCTTTGATGATACCGATGTGTTTATATGAAGCCTTTTTTATCGTGGATTACAATAAAGCTGAAAGTTTTATTATAAGCTTTTTTGGCACAGATGGTATGTATGTCACAGATGTTTCTAATGTTCCACTATTGTAACAAGAGTCTACTGGCCCAGGCAGATCCTCTTTGTCAATGTTAGGAATCTTGTGGCTCACTTTCTTTGTGGCCCAATCACTAGTCTCAACAGGTTTCTCTGCAGCCACAGCTCTTTCCAGTTTTGCTTGGCACAGCCAGCAATCTTGCCTTGTCTCTCTAGGGGCGACATGTATGAATTCGAATGCGTACTTTTTTTTTACTTGGCGCCGACACCACAGTTCTAAATAGATATAGAAGAGTGTAGAATACGACAGTATGAAGATTTTTGGCGCATTACATAGAGCTTAATGCGCCAAACTTTGTATGGGCATAGAGCTTAATGCGCCAAACTTGGCGCACTAAGCTCTATGTAATGCGCCGAAAATCTGTCGTATTCTACACTCTTCTATATCTATTTAGAACTGTGGTGTCGGCGCCAAGTAAAAAAAAAGTACGCATTCGAATTCATACATGTCGCCCCAGAATTATTCACACTACTATTCCACATGCAGTAGCAGGAGTGACCGGTTTTCTACAGGCATGGGAACATAAGAACAGTTCTCCACATGACATTATACATTGCAGTCTCTATACAGGTAGTGGTGGGGAGGTTGGGGGAAGGGACTCTCCTGAAACATGAGGCTCTTGTACTGTTCAATAGTTTCCATTTTTCACTCTTTGTAAATTTTACCCTGGTAGTTACATCCCGGATACAGTGCCTTAGTCAATCAAGCCCGGAGGCGCCATGATTAGCATACAATGTATGATTTTGTTCCTATCATTCTCTAAAGCACATTACCACAGGCATCCCACATGTGACAGATTCCTTTTAAAATTTTGCTCCTGTGCCACTTTGATACCAGAGCAATAGGCCCCTATATAGAAAAAAAATGGTACAGCTCAAATATCTGTCCATAGTAATGGCTCCCATGGAGTACCTGTAAGGACAAAACAGTTAATTTTATTTACAAAATGTCATCCCCAAGAGAGAGACTGCAGTTATACATGCGATGAGTAAGGAAAGGTGCATTGGTGTCCAAAACGCATCAGCCGTGACTTGTTACTACTGCAGGATGTTGATGTTTTTAATGGATCTCCAATTAAGGCGACTCCTTTTTGCTATACATACCATCTGTGACATGCCTTATGTCTGGAATAGCAGAGAAACATATAACATCATTGCCATCAGTGTCATCCAAGTAAGTAGCACTGGCACAGTCGTTGAGTACAAGATAGTTCAGCCTGCAGTGAGGCTACAGAGAAACATAGAGACTGTGTATTGTGTGCTCAGAGCCAGTGCCTAACATAATATTTGGGACAGTGTATTCTGTGTGCCCAGGGGCTAAGGTCTATTCTGTGTGCAGAGCAGGGTGCAGAAAAAAGAGACTTGTTGAAGTGTGCAATGCACTAGAACTGCCACTGTCTCTCACAGTCAGTACTACCAGTTATTTTAACCACCAGCCTCAATGCTTGTTTGGAGTAAAAAAAACTACTTGATACTTCATATCACCAATTTCTGCCTGCAGGGATTGATATCATCTCATACTCCACTGGGCCACCCTTACAAACAAACATAGCAGCAGTCGTGGGGTCGTGCATCTAAGAGTGTTCCCCTCCAATCAGAGGTAAGATGCAGTAAGCGGAAAATTAAAAGTATATCATGGGGAGACATAAAAAGGAAGAAAAGACAAGAGTGAAAATATAGAGATAAAAAAATCACCAGTATTTACACTATTCCCTAATGGAGTGTGACTGTACAATTTTTATCTGTAAAAACAGGTAATAATGGGCTCTCCATGGTCGGTAGCATAAAACTAGGTACATTGTACTTTTATTATTAAACGGGTATTCAAACCACATTGATAGCTTTAAACATGTAGGCAACTAAAGGGAAATAAAGACTGTTACCAACTATCACTATTGCTGTTCTGATTTTGCTTCTCTTCAGAGTTAGGAGCAGATCTTATCTGCTACTTTTGCATACAGGTTTCTTTAGTCCACCTCTCTCTGCTCCTACAGGTTGAAGCTGTGGTCAGACTGATGACTCACTCCTTGCTGTGTTTCTTATCTTAAAAGACAGAGCTCACTTACTTTACTTACTGACAAGCTTTAACCCTTCAGAGCTATGTAACCTTGTGCACTACAGTTTACAAGCCTGCTCTCATCTCACTGCAGCTGTAGCAGGGTCAGCTAGGAATAGCAGAGCTGATATGCCAATCACTGCTGCAGACCCACCCACAGCCTGAACAGGAAGTGTGAGAAAACCCCTTTAAAGGGAACTGCTCATTACTGTGTGAATGAAGACATCACATCTTGGTGTCCACTCTACTTTTATCTTTGGTATTATTCTGTCATTGTGGGCCAATGTAGACAGGCAATGTACAAGTATTACAAATGGAAGCATCTCTTATATGTAAATATAGCTTATGTAATAATTAATGCTACTGTGTACATGTGTTGTGTAATAGCAGTAGCACACACGATACTAGATGGAAAACTTTGCTGTTTTGTCTTCACCTAATCTTGTGCAATATTTTATTTTTGACAGCCTATTTTCGTTCCAGTTGATTGTCATGGATAATATATTGTGAATAGGCTGGGCGAGTGTGTACATTGTAATTGGTGCAGCATTCACGAAAGTACCCCAAAACTACAACAATAGTACAAATCCTAGGACTGAATAAAACATAACTTTTAATAGTACATCAATAAAACATATCAGTAATTGCCTAACCTAGAAAGACCCTAAGCTATTCCCTATAATGCTAAACACTACCTACAAGAAATGGGGAAAGCCGCCCTGATAAGAGCGCCTCCCCCTCCCCCCCCCCAGGAACCTAACTATAAGATCCCTACACGTAATGCCTACACAAATACCTTAATGAAGAATACAAAACACCACAAATCCGTATACACAAAAAGAATGACAGCTATACAGACAATGGATAAATGATAAACAAATAATAAACGATAAATAAGAAAACATTTACTACATAGACAGAAAACCAACGCATTTCACCTCCCCTAAACAGTCAAGAGGCTCATCAGGGAACAAATAGACCAGCAAGGTGCAAGTATTACAAATGGAAGCATCTCTTATATGTAAATGGGGCTTATGTAATAATTAATGCTACTGTGTATATGTGTTGTGTAATAGCAGTAGCACACACGATACTAGGTGGAAAACTTTGCTGTTTTGTCTTCACCTAATCTTGTGCAATATTTTATTTTTGACAGCCTATTTTCATTCCAGTTGATCATCATGGATAATATATTGTGAATAGGCTGGGCGAGTGTGTACATTGTAATTGGTGCGGCATTCACGAAAGTACATAGTATAATTTTACATGTCATGTAACAGTTAATGATACACTGACTACACCTGTCATGTTATTACCCAAACATGTGGGTCATGTACTAGGCGTTTTAAGAATTTACTTTTATGTCCCTCTCGGTGTCATATCACATGCCTTAGATGCAGTAAATCTAATTTAGTTTAAGCTACAAAAAGATTTTAAAGTAAGTTAAAAATGGCACCAAGATTCTGTACATAAACTAACAGCATTTGTTTAAAACAATAAAAGTTTGTCTGGCACCCTTCCTTGTATTAAAAAATCCTGATAGCTTATTGTGGAAAAACTTCATTAAAAATTACAATAGATTATATGTTTCAAGGGTCCATGCAACTGCTAACGCGTTTTGAACCTAAGTGTCTTTACAGGGATTTTCCCATCTGGCTATTTTCAGTCTTCACAGCTTCATCCAGTTCCCACTCACTGTGCAATCTGGGGTTGTGTCTACAGTAATGATTTCAGCTCTGCTCACTCCTATTCCTAGCTGCACCTATTACAGGGTCCTTACTGTTGGAGGAGCTGTACAAAACAAATGACAGTGCCCAAACAATGTCTGGTTATAAATGTGAGTTAGCAGAGCTATCAGGAAGCTTCTAGAAAAAGAGAAGAACTTACATGCTACTAAGAGACATTGTCAGCTTCTGGTTGACTCTTATCTTTGATGCACACGATTGTGCTCTGCAGATCTCACAGGATGGTACCAGTCTTTTTAGATGCAGTTCTGGAAGCCAAAACCAGAAATGGGTTTAAAACAAAGAGAAGTCTCAGTCTTTCATTAATATGTGTCCTCCAACTTTCATCTGTTCTTGATTTTGGCTTAAAAAACTGCACCTAAAAATCTGAATGTGTAAACTTATCCCGAGTTAAATTAGGTGGTTGTTTTTTTTTTTTTTATGGAATTTCTCCAATGTACATAGCCATGGTTTGTCTCCCAGTAAAAGGATCGTTTGACGGTTGTTCTTCCAGGCCAACTATGGCCTGAGAGATAAAAGAGTTATCAGTAGACCTGATTAGTATGAAAAAAGTTGGAAAAACAGTAACCCATTATCCTTTTTATGTATTGCTCTTATTTTTGCCTTGTCTAGTCTAATATGACCTGTCTCTGTCTAGAGAACAATAAAGCGATCATTGTGTCATTACCTACTATTTGTAGTTAGACTACATAGAGATTAGCAGTACCAAGAGTAAAGTGATATTTGTTTGCCCTGCCACTTAGAAGTTTTATCTCTTCACTAATCACAGCTAGAAAAGGAGAAAATTTTATATGTACATGTAATATCTCCTGAATCTGCTCATTCCTTAACTTTGACAGCACCAAAATGCTGGTCCATGCCCTCGTCATCTCCCGCCTTGACTACTGCAACACTGTTCTCTGTGGCCTCCCATCTAGCACTCTTGCTCCCCTCCAAACCATCCTTCACTCTGCTGCCCGTCTTATCCACCTTTCTCCTCACTACTCCTCTGCCTCTCCCCTCTGCCGATCCCTTCACTGGCTAACCATTGCCCAGCGGATCCAGTTCAAGCTAGCAACCTTGACCTATAAGGCTCTCCATAACCTCTCCCCTCCATATATCTCTGCCTTAATCTCTAAATACCTCCCCTCACGCAACCTCCGCTCCTCACAGAAACTTCTTCTCTGCTCTCCCCTTATCACCTCCTCACACAACCGTCTCCAAGACTTCTCCCGTGCTTCCCCCATACTCTGGAACTCACTGCCCCAACACATCAGACTCTCCCCCACTCTCACTTGCCTCAAATGTATCCTGAAAACCCATCTTTTAAATTTTCCTAAAACCCAAACAATAACCCCTTTTGGCACTGCCCCCCCCCAAACAAACAGTTGTCCCTCACCTTCTGTCTCTTCCCCCTTTCCCTGTGGGGCGTAACCCCTCAGGGGGCGGGGCCCCTCTCCCTCTGTACCATTGGGTTGTCACTTTTTTGTCACTTCGAAAAAGGTTTGCCCAAAAGGGTTTTTTATGAAACCACCCCGGAAATGAAACAGCGTTTGGGAACCCAAGGGCGCCTAAAAAAAATAAAAAAAAATAATAATAATAAAAATTTAAATGTAGAACGGGAAAAAATTAAAAAAAACTTTTTTCCAGGAATTTTGGGTTTTTTAACAAAAAAAAACACTATTTTTCTTTTAAAGGGCCCCCCTTAAGGTTTTTAAAATTAAAATTAAAAAGATAAAAATTAGAGACTAAAAAAAGCAAACGAGCCCCCTGCTGATAAACAAGCAGGGAGTGACACCCAACCAGATGGCACGGTAGCCCCCAAGAGAGGTTTGGGAATTTAAAAGGAAAAACTTTTTTGAAAACCCTTACAGAAAACCCTCCCCCAAATTCAAAATTGCAGGGGAAAACCCAAAACAGAAAATGTTTTTTTGTAAAAAACCTTTTTATTTCCCTTTTCATGTTTTTACAGCTAATAACGAAAAGGGGAAATGCCCCCTTTTATTGTGGGCGAATAAATCCTGTATCCCCAAAAAATTTTAAAGGGTATGTAGGGAAACCAATAACTTTCATCGGAAAATTTAAGGGTGTTAAAAATTAAAACCCCCAAAAGCTGTCAAAATTTGTAAAGGTAAGATATTATAGCTTTACAAAGGGGGAAATCATAATTATAAAACCAATGTCAATCAATTTATGACAAAACTGGAAAACCCGAAAGGTAAAAAAACTCCATTTAGAAAACATAATCAAAAACCATATTTTTCCCGATATTATGGGACCCGGAATTACCATACTGAAACAAAAGATCTGTTTTTAAAAATAAAACCTTATTTTAAATTTTTAAAAAGGAAAAACAAAACCCACGGAGGGAGCCCTTAAAAGGGAAATTTTGCCACAATGTAATGTTGACGGGGGAAATCCCCCAAAAAAAGGGTTTTTGAATCAGTTTTCAAAATATATGTGATTAAAAAAAATTTGAACCCTTTGGGGAGAGCTACAGCATTGCCATCCCCCTTATTTTTCCGGACATTTTTAACTTGGGCCCATGACCAGGACACTGACAGGAGCAATCGGGCCTCGCTTGGGGTTTTGAAACTTCTTATCTGATACAGGAAACAGAAGGATTTGCAAGGGCTGGGGAGTGCATGTATGAGTCTGTCTGCTGTATAGAAAAACCACTGTTTATGAAATTTTTTTGAGTAAAATTTTAAAAACGCCTCTCTGCCCCCCCACCTCCCCTCACCCCTCACCACTCACCATGCTTTTTTTTGTATTCCTCCTGATTGGAAAAGAGGTAAAGGAACTCATTTTCAGGGCAAAAACCCCTTTTAATGACAGATGTTACCCAAACCATACTTTTTTCCTTTTTTAAAAAATAAATGTAAACATGCCCACCCTTTGCTGCCGGGGGGCCTACAAGTGTTGTTTTCTTGAAGAACCACCAGTGAAGCTGATTCGTGGGGCCCCCACTGGTAAAATTTTATTCGGGGAGGGGGCTGGTACAGCTGTTTTTGGTGCCCCGGGTGGAGTGGAGTTATTTTTGGGGCCCCACTTTACAACTTCTGTACATGACCCACAAACTCTTCCACTTTGTCTTTTGGGTTTCTCTCTGAAAAGGCCCCGCCCAGGGGGCCCAAAACCTTAAAGGGCCCGGGAAAAACGGGTTTTTTTCCCGCCGGTTTTACAGACGGTTTTCCGTTTTTTAAAAACCGTCCCGTAAACCGGCTGACAAAATTTTAAATGGGAAAGTCTAAAGGAAAAACCCCCGCAAACAGTCCCCAACTCTGCTTTTCCGCCCCCGGGGGGGTTTTTTTTAGACCCGCCCGGGCCCGGGCCCAAAAAACCCTTTAACATGTTCATTCTTTTCACCGGGTTTCCGGGCAGAAAAATGAAAAAAGGGCCCAAGGGGAAAGGGGGAGGGGGTTTTTTTCCACAATCGCAGAGAAAAGCCGTCCCCCCGGGGGCCCCTGGTGCACGGCCCGAAAAAAAGTGGGAAAACCGGTCCCCGGGGTTTTCGACCGGCATTTGCACCTGGCCCTGGGTTTCACCCTTACTTTTTCTGTCAGCCAGTCGAACCTGGATATCAAAACAAATTTTTTTCAGGAAAAAAAATGTCAAAACGAAGTGATTTGCCAAAGGGGGACAACCTGGGCACATCTTTAAAGAAAACAAAGCTATGTGGCATTTAGGGTAAGGTGCTCATGTAGAGGGCCACCTGGCCGGGTGCCGCTAAACCCCTATCAGTTGATCCATGTCCTTAAATCACAAATTCCCCTAAAAAGGGGGAAAGGGTGTATGACCCGATAAATTCAAAGAGACTTTGTGCAGGACGGCACAAGAAGAGATCCGGGAAAAACCCCCACTAAAAACAATAGCACGAATGGACCTTTTTTAAAAGGGGAGCAACCAAAAGCAAATAATGGGGACAGA
>JAODAL010027521.1:0-54821 GCA_025379985.1 Phyllomedusa bahiana
CTAAAACTGTAGATTGCTTTCTCTGATCTATTTTTAAAATAACTTCCACTGTTTCACCAACATTGGATCTTATTAAATCCCTTTATCTTATATCTTGCTCATGTAAGATTTTTTTCATGGTATACCCAGTCATCCTGTTTAGACATACTAGTAATAGGATAGTGAAAATGAGTGGAAAGTCTTTTTTTTTTACACTCAAAAGCTACTACTCACTTTCCCCATTCAGTTTACATTTTCAGTTAACACTGCGTATTTAAGTTTTCACCCCAATTAACTACATTATAATGTTTTTATTTGTCTTACATAGCATCATTATATTCCACAGTGCTATACAAAGATTATCAGTATTCACATTGGTCCCTGCTCCCATTGGGGCTCACAGCCAAAATTCCACTTTAACCTTTCAGCATATTTTAGACTGGAAGGGAAATCAGAGTACAACCCCATGCAAACATAAGGAGAACATACAGACGCCTTACAGGTTTTGCTCTTGAAGGGATGTGAACCAAGAAGCAGTACTATCCCCCTTGCCACTGTGGTGCCCCATTGTACAGTGATTTCCAATATTTCACCAGCATGCCTACATTTTCTGTGGATCTTTCATCTAGTGAAGATGTTCCCTTCTGTAGAAGTGTTTTTGGGAAATATGGAGTATAGTTTTCCATTGTTTGGCTTTGTATTCATTCTCATAAAAAGTTGCTTACAGGTAACTAAAATAAAATTAATGTCTTTCAAATCTGAAAACGATTTAACAGACTTTCAGTTCAAAGCTGTTTCATTTGTAACTGGGACATCTGCCACCCTGTGTAAATTATTGTGGTTCACATGGACCTTTCGATTACTAAATTGTTTTGTGACCTTTTCAGGATGTGATCTTTTTATTTCGAAGACTTTAGAACCTAAAGGCAGGTCCACACAACTTGTATTATGTACTCCATTGTTTTCAATTGGAATATGTGTTGCAGCTCAGACTGACCTGCAGCACATATTTTCTTTTCCTTATATTTCAAATCCCCATCATGTTGTTTTTTAAACCCCTTAAGGACCTTGTGTTTTTTTTTGGTTGATGTGTCGTTTTTTCATCCTCACCTTCCAAAAGCCATAACTTTTTTTTTCTCCACCTACTTAGACAAATGAGGGCTTCTATTTTGAAGGACAAGATGCACTTTCTAATGATGTTATTCACCATACTACAGATTATAATGGGCAAAAGTAAAAAAATTCCAAGTGGAACAAAAAGTGAAAAAAAGGACATGGGCCATGTTTGCAGGTTTTTTTTCTTCTCGTTATTCTGCAGGTTGATGTGATTCCGGTAACTACAAACATGTAGGGTTTTTGCTATGTTTTGGTACCGTAAAAAAAAAATCCAAACATTTTTGATTTTTGACATTTTTGTGGTGGTGCCATTTTCTGTGATCAATAACTTTTTTGTGCTAACACCTACGGACTTGAGAGATGGTACATTTTTTGTGGGCTGAAGTGTACTTTTTACTGCTACCAGTAAATGTAAATACATGTGACTTTTTGGATCAATTTTACTCCAATTCTTAGAGGACATGAAATTACCAAAATCTAGGGGGCACAGCCATTTTTTACAGTCTAACGCATTGTATATATAATTAGAGATGGTCGAATTTCTCAAAAATTCGGTTCGCCGACCTCGCTGAATTTTCCAACAAATTCCGTTTCGTCCCGAATTACTTCGGGACGAATCCCGTTAAAAAACAGCTATTTCCTGGCTGCACAGAGCTTGTAGGGTGCTGTGGAACATTGTGCCATGCTTAAATATGCAGAGGGAGCTTGGTTTGGTCTTCATACAATGCTGTGCTGTGTTTTAGTATGACACGCACATGACTGCCGCCGCTATTACAATCGCTCCACCCTTCAATTCCCTGGGCACTTACGGGGGCAAAACTGACCAAAAAACTGAAGTTAGAACGCAGCCTGAAAAGGTAACGTCAGCGGCGGCTGGAAAGAAACGAACTGAGTGCTAAGATCCTACGATAGTGTCAAAGAACACAGAAGAAGGTTACCGGAGCCACCACAGATTGCAGCACAGTATGGGGACGTCACAGCAGGAGTCACCCTGCAAGGCCACAGCATCTGGTGTCATCTAGCGGCCATGTGTTGACCACACACTAGGTCATACACTTTCTCCCAGATGACATCTGACAACCCCAGCCAAGAGTCAGTGGGTTTGTCATACACAACCCCTAGTTGGCATGACCCGGGAGCAGGTGAGGGGCTCTCACCTGTCCTAAACCCACCTCTGTCCCGTTCGCTTCCCACAGCCAGAGAACTACTATGTGCTGTGGCCTCTGCGCCACTATACAGTGAGGACAAAATATTTGAGGACAGTGGGCAGCAAAGAGGTGGGGAAGACATCCGCTGCTTCTTTCAGAAGCGGGCAAATAGTGATGAAGAGAGTTGCAATTGGGGGTTATGTTGTGAGTGGTCATGCTTTGTACAGCGACACCATTGAGGTGGACGGCGGTGACAGGCAAACACTAATCGATGTAGCCGATCAAACTTGGGAACGGTGTGAAGCAAGCAAGGCTGGGACAAGGTAAGGTGTCCTAGTTAAACAAGGCATACAGTGCCCCCGAAATGGAAAATTCAGCCCACTCCATGCCTACTTGTGCCCCCTTTTCTCCCTGGGATGAAGTGGCACCCTACGAGGTCGCCTACTCTCGACTACCCATTGTCCCAGCCCTGGAAGCATTCCGTTTTCTCTACATTAAGTTTTAGGAGATGGGAGGAGAAGAAGGAGGATTTGGATGACAGACAATCTGGGATCTTGGACAGTAGAGAGTTAATGTCTGGGCCGGAGATGTAAAGTTGGGTGTCATCAGCATACTGGTGGTTTTGAAAGCCATGTGATGCTATGAGCTGACCCAGACCAACAGTGTACAAGGGTTCATCATTATCATTGGGAGAAGAGAGCGGCAGCTTGCGTGTCAGGCAGTGGCGCAGCCCGTAAGTCGGTAGTGTGGCCGGGAGTCAGCAGGGTGGCAGCAGTGCAAGGTTGGGAGCCAAATGGCCACGATTTAGACCACCCACTTTGCAGGTCCCAGAAAGTAGCGGCACAGGGGCTCACCAGGTCAGCGGCGGTAACAGTCAGTCAGTGCGGAGCTTTGGTGGTAAAATCACCTACTCGGCGGTGTGCCAGTTTTTTGACGAGACACCAGAGGAGGGTTGAACATAACTATATGTAGAATCTGTGGGCAGAAAGTAAAGCGTGACCAGGGACCTAATGTTGGCACCACGGCCCTGCATCAACATCATGCAGTGTCACCATACGTGTTTCAGATGTGGTGGTCCATCCTGTCCCAACAGCTGCAGCACCCAGTGGCACGCCTCCCATTTCAGGCAGTCAAGGCTTCACCACCTCTGCTGAAGACAACTCCCTGTCTATTACATCATCTACTGGTCCAGATACTCCTGCTCCTCGGCACTCATGGTGCCAGCAGTCGTTCACTGAGACGATTGCCAAGAGACAGCAGTATGCGTCTAGCCATCCCTAAGTGCAGAAGCTGACCGTGCTCCTGTCCAAGTTGGTGGTACTGCAGTCCCTCCCTTTTCAAGTGGTGGACTCTGCACCATTCAAAGAACTGGCCAGGAAACTTGGCATTCACTTCTGCCATTGTAACAACACAGGTAGTGGCTCCTCTGGACCACCGCAAGAGGTGGTAGCGGCCATGCCAGGGAGTGGGGTCTTAGTAGGTCCCGGTTTTCACCAGAGCTGCTGCAAGACAGGATGGACTTTCTGCGGCGGGAGTGCTACCAGGTCGCTACCCCTGGCGCGACTAGCTTGCGGTGGCAGCCGAAGCGCAGCGAGGTATAGAATCGTAAAACGAAACTCGTAGTCAAAGGTAAAGCTAACAGGTCAGGGCACAGGGCGGAGATTCGAGGTCAGGTAATGTAGCAGAAAACTCGGGTACACGAGCAGACAGGAACTGATGAACAAGGGGAAATTGATGAACAGGAATAAATATATTAACAGGGGGAAATTATTGAACAGTTGGAAATTGATGAACAGGAATATTAACATGGGGAAAATTTATGAACTGGGGGAAATTGATGAACAGAGAAAGGCCATTAACGATTTTTGATGATCCAATTGGACAGGAGTATTCCCCTGGGAGAACGAAGTCACACACGGGAGGAAATGCTCCGGGTCATGCAAGTTGTCATTGATTTGTGGCTTTCTCCGCGACAAAATTAGAACGATTGTGACAGACGATGAAAAGCACATGGTGTCCGCGCTGTGTAGGAGGAGGGGTGAGCCATGCTCCCTGCATGGCATACATGTTCAATCTGGTTGTTCAAGCCTTACACCCATCTGCAAGACATTCTAAAAATGGCCAGGAAACTTTGCATGTACTTCAGCCGTTCTTACACCTCCAAGCACACCCTCCTTAAGCTGCAGCAGCAGACCGGCCTCCCCCAACATAGGCTGATATGTGACATTTCCAAACATTGGAATTCCAGCCTCCATATGTTGGAACTACTCTATGAACAGAGAAAGGAAATTAATGATTTATTGATAATCCAAGCGGACAGGAGTACACCCCTGCGTAATTTTGCTGTTCGCTCAGGCCCTTTCATGCGGACATGCGTTATTTGTCAGTCGCCAGGACTACAGGATGAATAATGACATTTCACTGCTTTGTGTTGTAACGGACAGCAGTAGTGGATCCACTGGACCACCGCAAGCGATGGCAATAGCCACGCCAGGGAGCGGTGTCTAATTAGGTCCCGATTTTCACCAGAGCCCGCCGCAAGGCAGGATGGAATTTCTGCGGCGGGAGTCCTACCAGGTCGCTACCCCTGGCGCGAGTAGCTTGCGGTGGCAGCCGAGGCGCAGCTAGGTACAAAATCGTAAGGCAAACTCGGAGTCGGGGACAAGTGTAAGGTCAGGACAGCCGGCAAGGATCGTGGTCAAGGGACGGAGGCAAGAGGTACGGTACACGGATATGACAGATGAGGCTGAAGGAAACTCTTTCTCTATAGGCTCTAAAAATTATTATTAGTATTATTTATTTTATAGTCTTGGAGGTGATTGTGTGAGGAGCCTTTTCCATTACAAATGCAGCTAAAGTATTTCCACAGCTTTCAAAATCTGGACACCTGGATAATAGTTCAGCAAACTTTTCCTTTATCACCTGTGTTATCTGTTCATGAACAAATGAATGTTTATCAACTTGCTTTCTTAAACCACTTGAAATCTGTGTGGATGTAATTTGTTCCACCGGTAACAGGGGAGGGCCTCCAGAAGGACTTTTTAGTTTCTGTAAGCTGGACATACGATTCACATTCTTCATACTGAAGAAGTTCATACAAAGCCAGTTTTGCAGCATTTGCTTTTGCCTCTTTTGTTCTGTCCCGTTCCAGTTTTGTACTGAATTCAACCAACAATGGCACAGAATGCAAAATAAGCACCTAAAGAATTCCCTGTAGTTATGGTCTCCTTCAGTTCAAGTTCCGTACGCTGCATTTGAACAAACTGGTGTAACGCAGAAAATGGATTTAAACCACCACGTTTATACTTCATGAGTGTTTGATCGTCACTGCTGTTCTCCTCAACGGTCTTGGTATGCAGAGACTGACCACTCACCCAAAAACCTCCCATGCCACTCTCCACATCAATACTGCATGAAGCAGAGGATGTCTGCCCCACCTCTTCATTGCCAAGTAGCTGCTGACTGTCCTCAAATTGTTCGTCCTCGCTGTATAGTGGCGCTGAGCCCAGACCACATAGTAGTTTTCTGGCTGAGGGACCCGAATGGGACAGAAGCGGGTTGAGGACAGGTGAGGACAGCTGATCTGTTCCCGGACAATGCCAACTAAGAGTTGTATCTGACGAATCCACCGCTAGGGTTATCAGATGTCATGTGGGATGAAGTTGATGACCTACGCAACCAATCAAGAACCCTTGGGTTGCTGATCAACACTCGGCCGCTACATGACACTGGCAGTTCTGGCCTCACTGAGTCACCCCTGCTGCGACTTCCCTTTACTGTGCTGTGACCTGTGCCTGCTCCAGGAATGTTTGTGCCACTGCCACTCGCATGTGAAGAGCCTGCCACCTCTCTGTCTGACATACTGTTTATTCAAAAATTTACAGACTCTGTTTAATGAAGATATCTGTATATGATAAATACACACCCTGCATTTGCCTCCAAATGAACTCACTAACAAGCTTGGGAACCCTTGGATATAAATTGCGCTCCACAAATGGCCAGAAAAAATGTACGTGTATTTTACTGAATATAAAAGCACAAACAGGCTTAATTAACCTTCGGATATGATTTTTGCTACAGGAAAAATTTCTTCTTTGGTGTTGAAAAACACCGTTTATTTTACTGACTACAACAGCAGAAAAACGTTTAATTAACCCTTGGATCTAAATTGTGCAAAAGAAATGAGCTGCCAAAAATTAACAGCTATGTGGCGTGTTAAAACGACGTGTATTTTACTGACTACAACAGCAGAAAAACGCTTAATTAACCCTTGGATATAAATTGCGCAAAAGAAATGAGCTGCCAAAAATTAACAGCTATGTGGCATGTTAAAACGACGTGTATTTTACTGACTACAACAGCAGAAAAACGCTTAATTAACCTTCGGATATGAATTATGCTACAGGCAAAATTTCTTCTTTGGCGTTTCTTTTACTGACTACAACAGCAGAAAAATGCTTAACTCTTGGGATATAAATTGCTCAAAATGAAATGAGCTGCCAAAAAGTATCAGCTATGTGGATTGTAAAATCGCTGTTTCTTTAACTGAATACAACAGCAAAAACAGGCTTAGATAATCCTTGGATATTCAATGTGCTCAAGAACTGAGCAAATAGCATTAAAATGTATATGCATCTGAATTGGACACATACAGGATTTCAATTCCAATACCCCACAAAATCAAAATTAGAACGTAAGAGAAGCAGTCTCTGAGAAAAGCTGTGACACCCCCCCAAAAATCGCTGTATAAAAGTTCTTTCTTTTGTGTGAGATCTCAGCTACTGGAGCTGCAGTAGCTACAACACGGCAAAGAGAGAGGAGTGTGAACTGCCAGCGTCACCTCCGGACTTATATACTGCATCTGACATGACAGAATCCCCCTGGTCTCTGATTGGCTTCATCTCTGCACATGTCATTTAGACTACTCCTTTCGTCCTCCCAGAGTTCTTTGCCCCATGTAACGCCATGTGCTTGAAGCCATTTTATCAATTAAAATCACCCCAAACTTCGACTTTGTTCAGAATCGATGTTTTCCTGAAATTCTAAATGAATTCCACTTAGTTAGAATCGATTCGCCCATCTCTATATAAAATGCATTAGTGTGTACAAAGATGGGAGTTTTACTACCTACTACCTTCACAAGGCTTCCAGCTGCCATGTTAACTGATCGGAGCCTCATGATTTCACTGCAGGGGCTCCGAATGGAGTGGGAAACATTACGCAGCACCGTTCCTCATTCATTTAGATGCCATGGCAAACAACGCAGATGGCAGCGGGGTAATCGGTAGAGATGGGCAAATTGATTCCAACGAAGTGGACTTCGTTTAGAATTTCAGGAAAACTTTGGTTCTGCACGAAATAGAAATTTGTGGTAATTCGCGGGTAGTGTGTTTTTAATTGCTAAAATGGCCGCAAGCACATGCCGTTACATGGGGCAAAGAACTCTGGGAGGAAGAAAGGAACACCCTCAATGACATGTGCAGAGATGAAGCCAATCAGAGACCAGCGGGATTCTGTGACGTCACAGCACTATATAAGTCCAGACGCCATGCTGGCTGCTCACACAAAAGAAATTTGTTTTTAACAACGATTTTGGGGGGGCTGTCACTACTTTTATCAGAGACTGCTCCTCTTTCGTTATCATTTTGACTCAGTGTGTGGGGTATTGCAATTCATGTCCAGGGTGGGTCTAATTCTGCTCCATATACATTTTAATGCCATCTGGTCAGTTCTGGAGCGCATTGAATATCCAAGAGTTATCTAAGCCTATTTGTGCTTTTGTATTCAGTAAAATACACAGCTTTTTTACATGCCACATACGAGTTAATTTTTTCCTGGTGATTTCTGTAGCGCAATTTATACCCAAGGGTTATTTAAGCCTGTTTGTGCTTTCATATTTAGTAAAATACACTGCGTTTTTACACGCAACATACCAGTTAGTTTTTTCCTGGTGATTTCTGTAGCATAATTCATATCCAAGGGTTATTTAAGCCTGTTTGTGCTTTTATATTCATTAAATGACAAGGCGTTTTTACACGCCACATACCAGTTAATTTTTTCCTGGTGATTTCCGTAGCATAATTGTCATGATTGTGCCTGAAACACCCCCGTCTTTTGGCTCTGGTCGCCAGCCACGGCCAGTACGACGTAAACCATGGTTTTTGACTTAAGACTACGTTTCTTATCACTAGTGTGAACTGGGTTTACTTTGTGCTGTGTGCTAATTGATTCCTGGCCAACGCCGGTGGCCAGGAATCTTCCAGCACACTCATGGTTAATTTTGTTCCTTCTTGAGTGACAGCCTTCTTCTCCTATGTGGTCTTTTGTTCCTTCTGCCTATTGCTTCAATTCTACCTTTCATCTGTTCCTATATAAGGTCTCTGCTTCCTTCCGGCTTTGCCTGGTATTTTGGCTCATTGCCCTATAGGTCGCCTGCTCTCTTCTGTTGCTTCTGTGATCTCCTGACCTTTCGCTTTGCATCCCGGTTATTCTCTTTGTCTCACGATTCTGTTCCGCGCTGCCCGTATTGTTGCCGACTTTGGACCGCCCCCGGTTATTCTCGTTGTCTCACGATTCTGTACCTTGCTGCCCGTATTGTTGCCGACTTTTGACCGCCCGACTACGTTTATTGTTCTGTCTGTTTGTCCTGTCTGTGTCGCACCTATACCAGTGCAGCCATCAGTCTTCTGGTTGAGGCTGGCCTATTAAGGAATCGGGTTCCCCAAAAGGCAGGGACAGAGGCTGGGACCAGTCTTAGGGCCTCACTTGTCTGTGTCTTTGTGTGCGTCCCTGACAGTCCCTGACAATAATTAATATCCAAGAATTATTTAAGCCTGTTTCTGCTTTCATATTCAGTAAAATACATAGCGTTTTTACACGCCACATACCAGTTAATTTTTTCCTGGTGATTTCTGGAGCGCAATTTATGTACAAGGGTTAATTAAGCGTGTTTTTGCTTTTATATTTAGTAAAATACACAGTGTTTTTAAACACCACTTACGAATAAATTTTTCCTGGTCATTTTTGGAGCGCAATTTATATCCAAGGGTTATTTAAGCCTGTTTGTGCTTTCATTTTCAGTAAAATACACTGCGTTTTTACACGCCACATACAACTTAATTTTTTCTTGGTGATTTCTGGAGCGCAAATTATATCCAAGGGTTACCCAAGCCTGTTGGTGGGTTCATTTAAAGTAAAATACAGGTTGTGTATTTATCATATACAGATACCTTCATTAAACAGTCTGTAAATTTTTTAACAAACAGTATGTCAGACAGAGAGGTGGCAGGCTCTTCACATGCGAGTGGCAGTAGCACAATCATTCCTGGAGAAGGCACAGGTCACAGCACAGTAAGGGGACGTCGCAGCAGGAGTCACTTGGTGTGGCCAGAACTGCCAGTGTCATCTAGCGGCCATGTGTTGACCAGCAACCCAAGGGTTCTTGATTGGTTGACTATGTCATCCACTTCCTCCCAGATGACATCTGAAAACCCCAGCCAAGAGTCGGGGAATGTCAGACACAACCCTTAGTTGGCATGGCCCGGGAGCGGGTCAGCGGCCCCACCTGTCCTCAACCCGCCTCTGTCCCATCTGGTTCCCTCACCCAGAGATCTACTATGTGGTCTGGGCTCTGTGCCACTATACAGCGAGGATGAACACTTTGAGGACAGTCAGCAGCTACTTGGCAGCGAATAAGTGGGGCCGACATCCCCTGTTTCTTGCAGTAGGCGGCAAAGTGTGGATGTGGAGAGTGGCATTGGAGGTCACGTTGTGAGCGGTCAGCCTCTGCATACTAAGACCGTTGAGGAGGACAGCAGTGAAGATCCAACAATAATCCATGATTATGTAGCCGACCGCAATTGGGAGCTGGGTGAAGCAAGGACTTCATCATCATTAGGAGAAGAGGGCGTCAGTTTGCACGTCAGGCAGCGCCACAGCCAGCAAGTGGGTAGTGTGGCCGTGTGTCAGCAGGGTCGCAGCAGTGCGAGGTCGGGAGCCAAAAGGCCATGGGGTAGAAAACCCACTTCACAGGTCCAAGAAAGTAGCGGCACAGGGGCTCAGCGAGGAGTGGCGGTAGTAGTCACTCAGCAGCGTTGGGGAAAAATCACCTACCCGGTTGTGGCATTTTTTTTCCTAAAAAACAAAAACTACACATAGGCTGTTGGACAAAACATTGAATTTTACTTCATTTTTATAAATTGGTGCAAAAAACAAGTTCTAGACGAACCCCTTTAGGCAATTTAAAAACATATGAAAACGGGCAGTACTTACTTATAGCTTCTCCTTTTTGGGAGGTGAGTGATACCCCCATAGTAGACTAGTAGGGCCGATCAACGATTTCAGCCCCGTGCCGCCATGCAATGACGCGACGTTTGGGAAGGCAACCCCTTCCCTTTCTCAACATCGTTGAAAAGGCAAATCATCCTCTTTATTCACTGACCAGATTACACGGGTGTGCATGTCATGTTATCTATACTAAAAACAATAAACTAAATCACGTTAAAAAAAATATAAATATCCAACAAAGGGGACATGAAAAAGGTATAGGACATATTTAATGGGCAAAGTTTACAAATAGCAACGAGACTCAAAGACCTTTAAAAACCCCTTTGGTGAATTGATCCATTGTTGCAACCAATCCCCCCCTCTGTATAACCTTTTTTTTAAAAATTTTCATATATCTGAGATGTTCACAATGTTCAAGTACACCCCAAACGAAAACACAGATATTATTTGGGTTTTAATTGAAATGTTTCCTACAGTTGTTTCACCAAATTTTTGGGTACGCTGGCTACTTTTTTTTGTTTTTTTAAAATTTAAAATAGCACTTTTATGTTCCCCTATCCTGATTCCATTTGGGCGGTGGTCCTGCCTATATACCATTTCTACAAACTTTTTTAACATGAGATTACTTGTTTCTAGTGCAACTAAAGTTTCCTTTAAAAAAGGTTTATCATATCCCGATGCGGATTTTTAATTTGTTAACCCTTTTAAATAATAGGGGGAACAGTTGTTGCACGAAGACAAGGTGGCCCCATTACGTTTAATCTGGGATTTTTTGTCTGAAACTGTGTGGGGGCGCAAATCAAGGAAAAGGTTTTCCCTTTTGTTTTACCACTTTTATAAAAAACGGGTTTTTCCCCCCTATACAGAGGTCCAAACTTGGGGTCAATTGTAACAATCCCAAATTTAATTTTTAAATGGCTTTTTTTTATGTTTGTTAGAATGCTTATCATCTGGAAATGAAATTAAATCTAGGCTTTTGTTTATTCGTATTTTCCCTTTAAGAAACCTTCCTTTTTTTTTTGCTCTGATTTAAAAACCTATCGTCCCAATTTTTTTTCCATTGTAACCCTTTTTTCCCCAACAAATTTTTTAAACCCAAATTTCCTGATTTTTAAATCATACATATCAAAAACTGAAAAAAAGCACTGCCTTATCATTTGGCTTTTTGGTTGCCATAAAAAATTGAAGGGGTAAAAAAAACTTGATCGGGGAGAAGTATTCTTCTTTTTGGGTTTAGAAAATACTTTTTTTGGGAATGTATTACAAACTTGAGTCCCTAAAAATTTTAACATCCAAATTTTCTTTTTCAGAATCGAATATTTATGCTAAATTATAAAACAAATTCGAAATTGAAACCCCACAAATTCTTTTATTTTGTTTTTCTCTTTCCCCGCCACATTAAGATGACGTCATCGACATAACGCTCCCCACAACTTTTATTTGGAAAAATTCCGAAGTATGACATATAAAATTTAAAACCTGATCATGAAAAGATATGCTCACTAGGCGCGACAGGCGACCCATAAAAATACCCTTGATTTTAAAAAAAAAATTTCTTTTCCAAATCAAAAATATTTTTTTTAGCAGCACCAAACAAAAAAAACGCATCAAAAAGGTTTTATGTGTAAAATGGTTAAAGTTTACATCAGCATTAAGCTTCTCTGACTGCCTGTACCCCCAAACATAAGGTACTTTTTGTAATAGTGCTTAATACAAGTGTGCCATGAACGGACTCATCACACTCCACTTTTAAATTTTTTTAGAAATTGGGTATTCAAAGCAAGAAAGTTTTTTTTATATGTTTTCTGTAAAAACCATCTATTAAACTGCCAGGTCCCAAAAAAGGGAGCCCAGCCAACACTGGGTCTACAGGGGGCACGTTGGTCCTTGGGCCCTTTGGGTTACAAAAAGTAAAAAAAACCCGAGGAGGTTACTTTTTAAAATAAATTCTTGTGTTTAGATCAAAATTCTGAAGAAAAGTCTTCCCCAACAATGTATCAATTTTTTCTTTTTTTAATTTAAAAATTTGGGATCATGGGTTAATTTTTCTATACACTTCAGCATCTAATAGGTTTATCCCTTTGTTTACAAAAAAAAAATTCCTCCACTAAACTGGGGCCGGGCCCCTTTATCGGCTTTTTTTATGATTAACCCTTATTTGAGACAACTCCGAAGTCTCTTTTCCTCGGGGGGAAAGGTTTATCAAACGACGTAGCATTCTTCCCTTTTTTTTAGGAAAAATTTTTTAATGACCAATTTAAAAATCTTCCAAAGTAGAGTTTTTGCAAAAATGGGTCAAACTGACTTTTTTTTTCTTAAAAAGCCTTGATGTCTTGAACATTTTCCCCACAAAAATTTATTTTCTTTATTTGGCATCTTTAAACCTAATTGACCGACACAATTTGTAGAAAATCCACTTGAAATTGAAAAAATCATTTTGTTTCACAGGGAAAATAATTCAGTCCTTTTGTTTTGAGTTGGTTTTTCAGTCTGTCAACGTTGTTGGAGATATTTATGGCTAACGATTCACTTCTTTTTCTGCTTTTTAACCCCCTGGAGGGGGACCCCTCCCCCTGTTCTGGTCTGGGCTGGAGTGTTTTTTTCTTTTGTTCGTCTTGGGAACTCAACACTCTAAAAAAGGGGGGCTTGTTCGCACGCTGCGATTTTTATAAGAAACTGCTATGTATTACTTGACCCTTTTCAGAGGGTTTGGCACTTCTCTTTTTGAATTTTCCCTTTTGTCGCTTTGAATCTATCTTCAGACCAATTTTTAGACCTGTTGAATTTATAGCTTTTTGATCCTTTATATTTTTTCAACTATTCTGTATTTTAGAGATCGGCTTTTCCCCAAAAAATTTCTGTTTAATTCATATCGTTTTTTTCAATTTTCATATCCCACAGCAATTTAATTTTTATCACAAATTTCAATTTCTTTTAGTATTTTTTCCATTGCCAATGAAAGGGTCGATAGTTAGGAGCTTAGATCCAAAGAATTCCGGTTTGGGAAAAGGCAGTCCTTTTTCTTAATTTTTTGGGTCTCTTAATAAAATAGGGTTAAAAGATTTCTCCTCAGGCCCCCTAGGGATTCTTTTGGACTTTCACAAAAATCAAGTCGACCATTAGTGTTAAAAATGGGGGTTTTCCAACCCACGTTCATTTTTTGGGAAAATTAGTTCAGGTTCCTTTTCCCTACCCATTAGGGGAAAGACCAACCCCTCAGCTTGCTGCAAAATCACATACAACGGGGTTCAGTGAACATAACATTCACCCGTTCACAAAAGGGGATTTTTTGATTCCAAAAGACAATGGTGAAAAAATAAATTACGTACGTACAAGGGGAAAAAAATTAACCAATAAATTCAAACAATGCCCCTAATTAAACATGCAACACTTTTTATCCCACCGTAGAGTAAAACCTTTCTTAACTTAGATTCCCCGACAAAAAATCCTTTGGACTAAACGTAATGGGACACAAAAACTTGTCCCCATCGGCAACAACTTTCCGCATTTTTAAAAAATCAAAAATTTAAAATCCGCACAGGAATAATACCATTTAAAAAGGATACTTTAGTTGCACAGCAAAAATGTAATCTACATGTTAAAATGTCCATGTACAAATTATATAGACAGACCACCCCCAGTGAAACAGGGTAGGGGAACTAAAAGTGCTATAGAAATTTTTAAAAAAAAAAAAAAAGATAGCTCGCTACCCCAAAATTTGGTGAAACAACGAAAACGAAACATTTCAATAATACCAACATAATACTGTGATTAAAGTTTTTGGGGGGGTTTTCTTTAACAATGAACACTCAGATATATCCAAAATAAAACTAGGTTTCTACAAGGGGGGCTATTTGGTTGCAACAAAAGGGTACAATTGCACCAAAGGGGGTTAAATGAGTCTTGAGTCTAGTTGCATTTGTAACTTAGCACTAAAAAATATGCCCAAAACCTTTTTTTATGTCCTCTAAGCTTTAAAATTTTTATTGTTTTTTAACATGATGTTTTAAAAGTTTTTAGATTTAAAAAAGAACATGCACACCTGGTAATCATGGTCATGAAAAAGAGGGTACGTGCCTTTACAAAAACCCGCGAGAAAGGAAAGGGGTGCCTTTCCAAACGTCGTCATTGCATGGCGGGACTGGGCCAACTCAGAAGATCGGGTCCTACTAGTCTACTATGGGCCCATCACTCACCTCCTAAACAGGAGAACTAAAGCAAGTATGCCACGTTTTCATATTTTTTTAAATTGCCTAAGGTTTTTCGTTAAAAGAACTATGCTTTTAAAGCACCAATTTAAAAAATGAAAGTAAAGCAATGTTTGTCCATACAGCCTATTTGGGGAAGTTTTTGATTAAAAAGGGGGGTCAAAGCAAGGTACTCCTAACGGGGTGGGGGCTATAACGTGTCAAGCTAATATACGCATTGTTTGCAATTTTTGGATAAAGTTTTTTTTCCTAAGACCCAAAGGGACCAAATTTGGGGGGCAAGTAGAATCTTGGGGGAGAAAGGAAGCGGGCCGGGGGCTAACATTGGCACCACGGCCCTGCATCAACACATCACGTCACCAAACCGGTACCTGGGGGGAAAAAAAGTGGCTCAGAGTGGTCCATCCGCCACCGCCAAAAAGCACAGCAGCCCATGGCACCATGCCATTTCAAAAACGAGTCAAGGCTCCAAGACCCCCGCAGAAGGGACTGTTTTTTCTTTTCCCTAAACTCCCGGGCCAAAATTCTCCGCCCTCGCTACTCACGGGACCCCGTCGTTTAAAAAAGATTTTCAAAGAGCAACGTACGCCAAACCCTCCTAAGGTAAGAAGCAACCGTTACTCCTGCCAATTGTTCGTACTGCAGACCCTCCCTTTCCAAATGGGGGATTCTGCCCCGTTCATAACTAATGGCTTTGCCGAGCCAAGGGGGAGAGTTCTAAACCTAAATTTTCCCCCTTTTCCCAAAAAAGGGAGTAAAACCAGTGCTTACAAAAAATGTAAAAACAGAAGGGGGACAGGCCTTGAGCTTATCATTTGTTCCAAGTGGGGAGGCGTGACGTGGGGACGTAACTACGGGCAGGGGGCCCGTAATGTCCTTTAACGGCCCACTGGTAATGTGCTTTCCTGCCAGCCCCACCCAAAAACTTGGACAGGAACGGCGTTTTCTCCTCCACGTTGTCAAACCTTTCTTTCTCCTTTTGCCAATGCCACCTTCTCCACCACCACCCACCTCAAGCTCCAAAGTCTGCTCCATCATACCACATTCTAGGCACATCGGTTTTCATGCATTCTAAAACCTCTTGCCCCCACGAACGAAGGGAGGAACTGCTCTGCATCATGCACAAGAAATCGAGTGTGGCATCCCACGCCAACTGCAAAATTTTTAACCAGGGGGATGGGCAATGGGAGTACATGGTCTGGGGATGCACCGAGGAAAATGGCCTGCGCCCTCAATCTGGTTGTGAAAAGGTTGTTGAAGTCTTCCACTGATCTTCAGAACATTCTGAAAATGGCCAGGAAACTGTGCATGCACTTCATCCATTCCTACAAAGCCAGGAACACCCTCCTCGAGTTGCAACAGCAGAACGGCTTCCCCCAACAGATGTTAATATGCGATGTTTCCACCCGTTGGAATTCCAGCCTGCACATGTTGGACCGACTGTATGAACAGAGAAAGGCCATTAACGATTTTTTGATGATCCAGGCAGACAGGAGTACTCCCCTGTGCAACTTTGATGTCAGCCAGTGGCAGCTCATGCGTGACACCTGCCGTTTGCTGAGGCTGTTTGAGGAGGCCACTTTATTTGTCAGTCGCCAGGACTACGGGATGAATAACGTCATTCCACTGCTTCATGTCCTGGAACAGATGCTGAAAAATCTGTCTGGGCAGGAGGCTGGAGACATGGCAACTACATCTCACGGCCACATGTCCGGTGGGGACTGAACTGGAGGAGGAGGAGGACATTGGAGCACAAGCATTGTCTGGTGAAAAGAGTGGTTTTTCTACCCAAGTGACAGCAGAGGAGGAGCATGAGCAGCTGGAGGAGGTAGATGGAGATGAGGAAGACGAGGCAGATGACCCCCCAAGCACCGTGGCAGAATACAGTGGAGATGGAGGCAGGGAGTTCCTCAGAGTCATTTGCGCACATGGCCCGCAGCATGCTGATTGGCCTGGCTGGTGAACGCTACTCACCATACGGCAGAGGGATGACTTCTGGCTCTCCACCCTCTTGGACCCTCGCTACTGGTCCAAAATGGGAGCCTTTTTTCCAGGAAGGACAAACTCAAATACTATAGAGAAATCCTCCATAGTCAGTTAGCCGCTGCCTATGTGCAGCATGGTCCATCCTCTGACAGGTCTGACTGGGGGGTTCCTCAGCGCTCACGTACCACTGCCACGGCTGCTGTGGGAAGGTGGGGGGGTAGGAGCAGTACCAGCTCCATCAGCAGCAACCTAAGTCTGGAGTCGCTGATGAGCAGCTTCCTTCACCCGCATAGTGAAGAGGATACTCACCAGCAGCAGTAGCAGGACCTGGACCAGACCCTGAACCAACAGGTGGTGGCCTACTTGGACAGCACTCTGCCACCCCAGTTAGAAGATCCGCTGGACTACTGGGCAGCCAAACTGGATGTGTGGCCGCAACTTGCCGAGTTTGCAGTGGAGAAGCTGTCCTGCCCGGCCAGTAGTGTGGCATCAGAGCGGGTGTTCAGTGCGGCGGGGGCCATCGTTACCCCAAGGAGAACCCGCTTGTCCACCGGAAATGTGGAACGACTGACCTTTGTCAAGATGAATCAGGCGTGGATCAGCCAGGATTTCCACACACCAATGCCTTAGGCATCAGATTACATCAGCCATGACGCCTCACCAAAACTTTGAGAAATTAGTCTGGATTCAAACTACCTGCCTCAGCCACTATTCTGATGCCGCCACCCGCCTGATGCCACACATCTGGTGCCAGTTATTCTCCATCTGCCTACCACCATCTTTACCAGGGACTGGTATTGCCACCCACCTCCAACACTCTGTCATTGTGTCACTCTATGACCTCATGCTGCTGCTGCTGCCATCACCTCCACACTGTGTCATTGTGCCACTCTATGACCTCATGCTGCTGCTGTTGCTGCCGTCACCTCCACACCCTGTCATTGTGCCACTCTGTTGCCTACTCCTGTTGGTGCCACCTCCAGAATTTGTCATTGTGCCACTCTCTGACCTCATGCTGTTGCTGCTTCCGTCACCTCCACACTCTGTCATTGTGCCACTCTGTGGCCTACTCCTGTTGGTGCCACCTCCAGAATTTGTCATTGTGCCACTCTCTGACCTCATGCTGTTGCTGCTGCCGTCACCTCCACACTCTGTCATTGTGCCACTCTGTGGCCTACTCCTGTTTTTGCCACCTCCAGATTTTGTCATTGTGCCACTCTCTGACCTCATGCTGCTGCTGTTGATGATGTCATCTCCACACTGTGTCATTGTGCCTCTTTGTGGGCTCCTGATGTTGCTTCCACCTCCAGAATTTGTCATTGTGCCACTCTGTGGCCTACTCATGCTGCTGCTGCTAAGTGACCGCTGTCTCACTGGAACACCCTGTGGTTTCCTAATGCTGTTTCCACCCTCACCACTCTATGACGTTGCCACTATGTTTAGTTTTCTCCTTCTTTTCACCTGTCTGAAGGAATGGGAACTATCAGGATTGTCTAGCCAAAAGCAGGAGTGGATACAGAACACAGAAGACATGCAAATATCCCATTTACTGGTTATCTCTGTTTTGGATCAACTCCTGTTTGTTTTTGGCTTTAGCAATACTGATGGATTATTGACCGATTGAAAGCGGACACTGACGGATGAAAGGAAGGGCAAAATGATCAGAGACGTTAACGCAAAATTACTGCCGACATCCTCTCCACTATGCCATCGTAGGATATTAGTCCTCAGCTTGTTTTTTTCCAGCTGGCGCTGCCATGACTTTATCAGGCTGCATTCCCGCTTCAGTTTTTTGGTCAGTTTTGCCCCCATAAGTGCCCAGGGAATTTTAGAGTGAAGCGATTCAAAGAGCGGCGTCATGTGCGTATCATGCTAAAACACAGCATTGTATGAAGACCAAACCAAGCTCCCTCTGCATATTTAAGCATGGCACAATGTTCTACAGCACCCTACAGGCTCTCTGCCAGGAAATAGCTGTTTTTTAACGTGATTCATCCCAAATTAATTCGGGACGAAAATAATTTTGTCAGAAAATTTGACGAAGTCGGCGAATCGAATTGTTGAGAAATTCACCCATCTCTATTAACCGGCGGGTGCAATCCCGCTAAAAAGTCCCTTAGTGACCCTGGGACATACTCATACATCCAGGGTCGTTGAGGGGTTAAAGCAATATTTCATTTATTAATATATTTTTATGTGCATATACAGCGCAGAAAATGCAACCGATATCTGTGAACACCACCTTAGTAGTCCTGTCATCAGTTTATAAGAATAACATTTGGTTGTAGCGCTGATAACTATCATAACTGCTGGTATGTGGTTTATCCATGATTTTCTATACTGTATAGTTTTTTGACAATTTAGATTAAATTGTACAATCCATTTGTTCCACTATCCCTAAGGATTGAAGTTAATATGGAATCAGAAATCTCTGCTAAATCCCTAGTAGAAAACATACATTTCCACAACACACTTGCAGTAGCACACCTATCTAGAACAGCCTCTGCTCACTTGGTGAAGACATAATTACAACAAGTGCACATTTTGGAAACCCTTTTGATAGCGAAAATGGATAAATGTTTGGAATGTTTTTCATGGGCCATCTGTTACTGTGCTCCTTGTCATATAGACTTTCGTCCTTTTGGTCCTTACTTTGTGGACAAATAAGACAACTAGCAATTATTACATATTTCCGTTGCTTCATTATCTTTCTCATTTGTCTGTCATGGATCACCATGGCACCACATGTATTCCCTTTAATAGTTTATTAATAGCAAATGAACTTGTATTATCTTTTACAATTGCTACCACTTGTTGTGTTCCATACTATAGCTCAAGAAATTAATTGTTGAAAAACCTGCACAAGTGATGAACCTGCACAAGTTGAGCCTTCCTCTAGCATTCTATAAAGGAAGATCTAACTACATATGTTCCATCATGGTAAATACAGATATTGGGGCACGTGAATTCTGGCGCAATTTTCTACAAAAATAATGGTATACATGTTTTACACCTCATTAACTATGTGTTTTAGACACCTTCACCTTGTCCAACAAAAAGGGTCTCGTTGAAATGGTGTGCCTTCATGGAAAGGGGCATGGCTTAGTGTGGAATAAAGTAAGTCAATTTAAAAATAGTGTAAAGTTAGACTAGACAGTTCTGACATGCACCAAATTTATCAACGCTATGATACATGTGGCACATTATTAGACTGTCTAGTCTATATTTACACTGTCTAATGGAGACATGTACACTCACCGGCCACTTTATTAGGTACACCATGCTAGTAACGGGTTGGACCCCCTTTTGCCTTCAGAACTGCCTCAATTCTTCGTGGCATAGATTCCACAAGGTGTTGCAACAATGCTCAATTGGTACCAAGGGGCTCAAAGAGTGCCAAGAAAATAGTCCCCACACCATGATACCACCACCACCAGCCTGAACCGTTGATACAAGGCAGGATGGATCCATGCTTTCATGTTGTTGACGCCAAATTATGACCCTTTCCATTCCGAATTAGTTCAAGTAGAAATCGAGACTCAGCAGACCGAGGCAACATTTTCCCAATCTTCTACCCTGTCAGTTCGCTGACTTGGTGGCATAATTACCGTCAGTTTTCCTTTTTAGCGAAAAGGAAAATTTTGGAATGTTTTCTTCTCTGCTGTGCTCCATATGCCGTCAAATTTGGCCTGTATTTTGTGGCGTCATCAGAAAATTTGCTCTTCTCTTTCCATTGTTGTAACATGGCCCATTGGCACCACATGTTTCGCCTTTAAATAGTCTCGATAAAGCAAGAACTTGTTTTCAAAATTCTACCCTTTTGACCTTTTGCATCAAGAAGTTAATTTTCGGCCCACAAGTGATACTGCCGTTGAGCTTTTATTCTTAAAAATTTAACTACAATTCCTCTGTAAATAGAGATATGTTGTGGTGAAAACCAGGAGAATTCTGCAAGTTTTCTAAAAATAAGGGATCAGCCCTTACTGGTTTTAACAACCATGCCCTTTCCAAAAGGGCTCAAAATTTCCCTTTCCCCATAGATAGCTGGTTTGTGAACTAAAGTAGTCTTTGAAACATGTGTAATGTAAATGCACTGAGTTGCACCAAATTTATCATGATTATGATTCATGGGGCACATTTGGACCAGTATACCAATAAATGGAGGCAGTGTATGAAAGGGGTTTTCACCCTTTTCTGGCATAAAATGCGGCAAAAGTAAACAGGTTGCGATGTCTGATGCACCAAATAATTTTGTTAGGTGCATTGTTTGCAAGACTCGACACTTTTTAATGCGCCTATCATGAGGGGGCGTTCTGGGGGCGTGGTGCACCACACTCATATTATTAAACACATATATGAATGTGGGTTGGCAAAACCAGGTGCATTACTGCTCGGACAGGCAGACCTATTTTAATGTGGTCTGCCTGAGCCTGAAGAGTAGAAGTGGAGTTAGATTTGCTGTTAGGGAAAAAAATGTCCAATATTTCTCAACTTACACCAGTACAATAATAAAAAGTAATTTCTGATAATTATCAAACTATATAAAATTAAATTATTTAAATTTAATTTAAAAATGACCATATAAAATTAATATAAAAATATATAATATCCCAGAAATATAAAAATATTTCCTATAAAATGTATTTAAAATTAATAGAATCTAAAACTAATTTTACATTAAATAACCCTCTTATGTTGTTGTTCAGATTTTTTTTTATTTTTACTGCATTAAATTTGAAATGTATTTTTGCTGCTCCCACCCTTTAATCTACATACAGCAAGAGCCAACACACCACAGGTCTTGCTGGAACCTGTGGTCCACCAAGAAGATCAGTGTCATAGTTTCTAATCACTGACATGCTATTCTAATGGCTTTTTCTTTTATTTCCAGCCTATCTATAGCCTTTACACATGTTTGGTGCATTACTAATGCGCCAAAGTTCTATAATGCGCCAAACACACAGACGAGGCGTGTTGAACTTTAGACACCATTTATAATCGCACAAAAAACACTTTCATATGTTCAAGCGCATAATACACTGAAAACGAGATGTGATAATTCACTTTGAAGCACCTTCTTTCAAACAATTCTCCCTAAGAGTTACACAGCATTGTTAAATCTATCTCAGTGTGTTTGCCAACAGTAGGATGATGCTCATTACATGGTATCAAAAGCAAATTCCACTCTGTGCAGAAAACAAACTTGGGACTAAAGTTTAGAACCACTTGCTGTTCAGGTGTCAATGCTTCAAAACCTATATAGTACTTTGTCCCCCTGCCACTATCTTGAACCATGGTCATCTGATAATTTTCTTCTTAATTACAATAGGTGGGGTTCCTGAGTTTTTTTATTCATGTTGATTACAGTGGCAAGACAAAGGGCCACATTTAAGAAAACTGGCTAGGTCTAAGACTTAAGTTGTTGACTACGGCAACCAATCAGAGCTCCTCTTTCATTTTTTAGAGCACTATATGAAATGAAAGGGGTGCTCTAATTGGTTTCTATTGGCATCAAAAAAGTCTTTGACAGTTTTCATACATATCCACCAAACTTTGAATTTTGCTTTACTGTTGTATCACACCATTGCTAATCTACCAGTCTGTACAAAGTATCTGCACTTTATTGACTAATGTACCTCAACAATGCTTTTATACTAGGGTCCAATGATTTTTCTACTGCTTTCAGAAATCTTAAAGTATCTTCTCATGGGCCAAATCCATATTGCATTTATGTGTGTAAAATTCATAGTATATTACAGAAGCAGCAAAGTAAATGAGATTTTTAAAACATCTCGACCCTTATTGAAGGAAAAATCCATAAAGAATACATGTGGAATTTTCCTGTGGTGTGGATTTTAAATTCATAGTTAGAGATGGGCGAATTTCTCAAAAATTTGGTTCGCCGAATTTTCCGACAAAATTCCTTTCGTCCTGAATTAATTTGCTACGAATCGCGTTAAAAAACAGCTATTTCCTGCTGCACAGAGCCTGTAGGGTGTTGTAAAACATTGTGCCATGCTCAAATATGCAGAGGGAGCTTGGTTTGGTCTTTAAACAATGCTGTGTTTTAGTATGACACGCAGATGACTGCCGCCGCTCTTAGAATCACTTCACTCTAAAATTCCCTGGGCACTTACGGGGGCAAAACTGACCAAAAAACTGAAGTGGGAATGCAGCTCAATAAAGTCATGGCAGCGCCAGCTGGAAAAAAACAAGCTGAGGGTTAAGATCCTACGATAGCGTCAAAGAACACAGTAGGTTACTGGAGCCGGCACAGGTCTCAGCACAGTAAGGGGACGTCACAGCAGGGGTTCCTCCATGAGGCCAGAGCTTTAAACCATTACAGAATATGACAGAACCTGATACATGTAGAGGCCCCCCGAATGAGTGGAGAGGGTGTTGGCAGTGATTTTGCGTTGACCTCTCTGATCATTTTGCCCTTCCTTTCATCCGTCAGTGTCCGCTTTCAATCGGTCAATAATCCATCAGTATTGCTAAAGCCAAAAACAAACAGGAGTTGATCCAAAACAGAGATGACCAGTAAGTGGGATATTTGTATGTCTTCTGTGTTCTGTAGCCACTCCTGCTTTTGGCTAGACAATCCTGATCCTTCCCATTCCTTCTGACAGGTGAAAAAAAGGGAAAACCAAACTTAGTGGCAACATCATAGAGTGTTGAGGGTGGAAACAGCATTGGAAAACAACAGTGTGTTCCAGTGAGACAGCGGTCACTTGGCAGCAGCATGAGTAGGCCACAAAGTGGCACAATCACAAAGTGTGGAGGTCAAGGCAGCAGCAACAGCAGCAGTATGAGGTCATAGAATGGCACAATGACATTCTGGAGGTGGCACAAAGAGGAGTAGGCCAAAGAGTGGCACAATGACACAGTGTGGAGGGCACGGCAGCAGTCACAGCAGCAGCAGCATGAGATCATAGAGTGGCACAATGACAGAGTGTGGAAGTGGGTGGCAATACCAGTCCCTGGTAAATATGGTTGTGGCAGATGGAGAAACTGTCAGCAGATTTGTGACAACAGGCGGGTGGCAGCATCAGAATAGTGGCTGAGGCAGGTAGCTTGAACCCAGACTCATTTCTCACAGTTTGGGTGAGGCGTCATGGCTGATGTAGTCTGACGCCTAAGGCATTGGTGTGTGGAAATCCTGGCCGATCCACGCCTGATTCATCTTGACAAAGGTCAGTCGTTCCACATTTCCTGTGGACAAGCGGGTTCTCCTTGGGGTAACGATGGCCCCCGCCGCACTGAACACCCGCTCTGATGCCACACATCCAGTTTGGCTGCCCAGTAGTCCAGCGGATCTTCTAACTGGGGTGGCAGAGTGCTGTCCAAGTAGGCCACCACCTGTTGGTTCAGGGTCTGCTCCAGGTCCTGCTGCTGGTGAGTGCCCTCCTCACTAGGCGGGTGAAGGAAGCTGCTCATCAGCGACTCCAGACTTAGGTTGCTGCTGATGGAGCTGGTACTGCTCCTACCCCCCCACCTTCCCACAGCAGCCATGGCAGTGGTACGTGAGTGCTGAGGAACCCCCCGGTCAGACCTGTCAGAGGATGGACCATGCTGTACATAGGCAGTGGCCAACTGACTACGGAGGATTTCTCTATAGTATTTGAGTTTGTCCTCCCTCTCAGCAGCTGGAAAAAAGGCTCCCATTTTGGACTGGTAGCGATGGTTCAAGAGGGTGGAGAACCAGAATTCAACCCTCTTCCGGATGGTGACTATTCGACTGTCACTAGCCAGGCAAATCAGCATGCTGCGGGCCATGTCCACTGTATACTGCCACGGTGCTTGGGGGTCATCTGCCTCGTCTTCCTCTTCTCCATCTACCTCATCCAGCTGCTCCTGCACCTCCTCTCCTGTTACCTGGGTAGAAAAAACCACTCATTTCACCAGACAATGCTTGTGCTCCAATGTCCTCCTCCTCCTCCAGTTCACTCCCCACCAGACTCATGTGGCCGCGAGATGTAGTTGCCACATCTCCAGTCCACTGTCTAGACAGATTTTTCAGCATCTGACCCAGGACATGAAGCAGTGGAATGGCGTTATTCATCCCGTAGTCTTGGCGACTGACAAATTACGACACCTCCTCAAATGGCCTCAGCAAATGGCAGGTGTCACGCATGAGCTGCCACTGACTGACATCAAAGTTATACAGGGGAGTACTCCTGTCTGCCTGGATCGTCAAAAAATCATTAATGGCCTTTCTTTGTTCATACAGTCGGTCTAACATGTGCAGGCTGGAATTCCAATGGGTGGAAACATCGCAGATCAGCGTGTGTTGTGGGAAACCATTCTGCTGCTGCAGCTCGAGGAGGGTGTGCCTGGCTTTTTAGGAATGGATGAAGTGCATGCACAGTTTCGTGGCCATTTTCAGAAAGTTCTGAAGATCAGTGGAAGACGTCAGGAACCTTTTCACAAAAATATTGAACACGTGCGCCATACAGGACACATGGACCATCCCTCCATGGTGAAGCGCAGACACCATGTTCCTCCCCTTGTCTGTCACCATGGTTCCGATTTGCAGTTGGCGCGGAGAAAGCCACACATCGATTTCTTTCTGCATGACGCGGAGCAATTCCTCCCCTGTGTGACTTAGTTCGCCAAGGCAAGCCAGGTATAGAACTGCGTGACACCACTGTGCCCTACACATGTGATATGATAGAGCAGCACTTGTGGAGGCTGAGATGGTGGTGGTGGTGGAGGAGGAGCTGGATATTGGCGCAGGAGCAGCAGTTTGACAACGTGGAGGAGAAAACGGCGTCTCCTGTCCAAGTTGTTGGTGTGGCTGGGCAGGAAGCACATTCACCCAGTGGGCCGTAAAGGACATGTACTGGCCCTGATCGTAGTTACAGCTCCAGACGTCCGCGCTGCCATGCACCTTGGAAGAAACCGATAGGCTCAAGGACTGGCCCACCTTCTGTTCTACATATTTGTGAAGGGCTGGCACTGCCTTTTTGGAAAAGAAATTACGGCTTTGGACAGGAGCATGGTCAGCTTCTGCACCTTAGGATGGTTGGACGCATACTGCTGTCTCTTGGCAATCGCCTCGGTGAACAATTGCTCATGAGTGGCGAGGAGCAGGAGCATCTGGACTGATAAATGATGGGAAAGACAAACAGCTCCCTTCTGCAGAGGTGGTGGAGCCTTGAATGGCTGAAATTGCATGTGTGCCACTGGGTACTGTTGCTGTTGCTGCAGCAGGATGGACCACCACATCTGAGCCGGATGGTGACGCTGCATGTGTTGACGCAGGGCCGTGGTGCCAATGTTAGCTCCCTGGCCATGCTTCACTTTCTGCCCACACATTTTACATATACCCATGTTCGGCTCCTCTGGTGTCCTAGTAAAAACTGCCACACCGCCGAGTAGGTGGTTTTGCCGCCAACACTCCGCACTCCGAGTGACTACTACCACCGCTGCCACGGTGAGCCCCTGTGACGGTACTTTCTTGGACCTGCAAAGCAGGTTTTCTACCCAGTGGCCGTTTGGCTCCCGACCTTGCACTGCTGCTTCCCTGCTGACTCACGGCCACACTACCGACTTGCTGACTGCACCGCTACCTGACGAGCAAGCTGACGCCCTCTTCTCCGGACGATGATGAAGCCCTTTCTTCACCTGGCTCCCAAGTGCGATCGGCTACATCATCATATAGTATTGTTGGATCTTCACTGCTGTCCTCCACATTGGTCTTGGTATGCACAACATGACTTCCCATGCCATTCACCACATCCATACTTTGCTGCCTACTGCAAGAAGCAGGGGATGTCGGCCCCACTTCTTCGCTGCCAAGTAGCTGCTGACTGCCCTCAAATTGTTCATCCACGCTGTATAGTGGCGCTGAGCCCAGACCAAATAGTAGATCTCTGGCTGAGGGAACTGGATGGGACAGAGGCGGGTTGAGAACAGGTGAGGGCTGCTGAGTGCGCCCGGGCCATGCCAACTAAGGGGTGTGTTTGACATTCCCACTGACTCTTGGATGGGGTTGTCAGATATCATCTGGGAGGAAGTGGAGAACCTAGTCAACCAATCAAGATCCCTTGGGTTGCTGGTCAACACACATCCGCTAGATGACACCGGCAGTTCTGGACTCACCGAGTTGCTCCTGCTGCGACATCCCCTTACTGTGCTGTGACCTGTGCTTGCTCCAGGAATGTTTGTGCCACTGCCACTCACATGTGAAAAGCCTGCCACCTCTCTGTCTGACATACTGTTTGTTCAAGAATTTACAGACTCTGTTTAATGAAGATATCTGTATATGATAAATACACACCCTGTATTTTACTCCAAATGAACCCACTAACAGGCTTGGGTAACCCTTGGATATAAATTGCGCTCCGGAAATTACCAGGAAAAATGTACTCATATGTGGCATTCAAAAACACCGTGTATTTTACTGAATATAAAAGCACAAACACGCTTAAATAACCCTTGAATATAAATTGCGCTCCAGAAATCACCAGGAAAAATTTACTCGTTTGGGGCTTTTAAAAACACTGTGTATTTTACTGAATATAAAAGCCCAAATACGCTTAATTAACCCTTGGATATAAATTGCGCTCCAGAAATCAACGAGGAATACTCGTATGTGGTGTTTTAAAACTCTGTGTATTTTACTGAATATAAAAGCACAAACAGGCTTAATTAACCCCTGGAAATTCAATGCGCTCCAGAAATCACCAGATGGAATTAAAATGTATATGGGGCAGAATTAGACCCACCCTGGACTTCAATTACAATACCCCACAAACTGAATCAAAATGATAACAGAAGAGGAGCAGTCTCTGATAAAAGCAGTGACAACCCCCCCCCCAAAAAAAAAATAAAATCGCTGTTAAAAGCCATTTCCTATGTGTGAGATCTCCTGCAGCAGCCGCTTATGTCAGGGCACAACGAGAGCAGTGTGAGGAGCGAGCATGGCTATAGTACTTATAGTGCTGTGACATCAAAGAAGCCTGCCGGACTCTGATTGGCTTGATGTCTGCACATCTCAATTAGGGTCTTCCTTTCTTCCTCCCTGAGTTCTCTTCCCCATGTCACGCCATGTGCTTGAGGCCATTTTAGCAATACAAAACACACTTCGTTCCCGCAAATTACCCCTAACTTCTATTTCGTGCAGAATCAAAGTTTTCCTGATATTCTAAACGAAGTCCACTTCGTGAGAATCGATTCGCCCATCTCTATTCATAGTATATCAATTTATACTGCAGATATGATGCCGATTTATTGCAGATTTTCCCAATTGACTTCAAAATCCACAACACACCCACTATGAAAGTTTGTTGTAGATCTGCTTTGGAAATTCTATAGAGCAGCAAATGTGGATTTTTACATACATACAGTATTTTTCTTTCATCCATATTAACATATTCCCCACCAAATCCAGAGTATTTCTGATCTGTGTTAACAAAAAAAACCTAGTGATCTTCATTTTCTAGATTTCCCTTGCAGCAACACTGTGGAGATATTGCTTTCAGACCTAGTTGTTTGATTTGAAATAGAAAATCGGGTTTAATCTTCAAAAAGTCAGAGTTGCTAAATCCTATTTATGATCCCCAAAATTTTCTTTTCTATCTACGCTCCACTGGAACATCTTTGTTTCTTTTCTTTTAAGTCATAGAGAAGTTTTTTCTCTCACAGTAAATCATTCAGTGAATCCCTTGAAAAATTGAGTAGCCCCTGAAATTGACTTACGGTATTTTGTGTAAGGCCATGGTACCTTCAAGATTACAGTTTTCTCTTTCTTTAGCAGGACATCTTGTTCCTCTTTAAATAGTAATCCCCAGGAATGCCACTTTCTTTTTCATGTTTGAACCTTGGACATGTTAAATTTAAGCCCTAACTCAGAGATAAAAAAATTCCCCCAGTGACTCCAAATGTCTCTCCGCTGTCTCTGCACAACAGAATGATATCCACTTCTGCTAGAACCTAATGAAAATAAGTAAATCCTTTGTATAGAGAATAGAGTTTACCTGTGTTTACCCGGAAAATGTTTTGCCACTTTTTGAATGCAAAAATAAATGTTCTAAAGATTCAGTTATCAACACTAAATTTCTGATTTAAATGACCATGTACAACTTATGGTTCTTCAGAAACTTAAAGTAAATTTGTCACGGGTCACGCCATGGTGCAAGGTGGTGTCCCAGCCCCCGCACCTGTTGCTGTGTGCACTTCTGTGTACTCACCTGTCCTCGGGTTTCCCGCTGAGGTCTGGGATACTACGGCGCCCCGGGCCCATCTGGCTTCCTGTGCGTCCATGCATGCTCCCTAGTGCGCGCGGCCACTCTCTGAAATTTAAAGGGACAGTACCTAATTACCTGTCTATTGACCCTTTGACCTCGCCATCATGACCTCTTTCTGCTATGCTGATTGCTGTTTCCCCGACTTTAACCTCTGAGTTACCTGGTTAACCCTTGGTTACCCGCATTACTCTACTGCTGTTCCTGTCGCTGCATAAATCGTTACCTGCAATTCCCCGCTGTTATCTGCCGTTGTACCAGTTCGTTACCTGCCTGGGACTCTGTGGCCAGATTATCCACAAATACCCGGTGTCAGTCCCTATAAGGACCCCGGAAAATGTGACAGGATGAACTGACCTTGTATTCCACCAAGGGGACCCCGTCTGCCTTCTAGCAGGGTTTTGTACCTGTTTCTGTCCCCCGTTGCTGTACTCACCTGTCCTCTTCTCTGGTCTGCGATCCCGTTTGTTTCCTGCGCGCGCATGTGTCCCCCCCTAGGGCACATGTGTTTGTTCACTCATCTGGATTTAAAGGGACAGTGTACCAATTACCTGTTTTTAGATCTACGACCTCCTGTGATTTAAGAAACTTCCTGTCTCTGCTTCAAGGTCAGTTCATGATTGTTCACTTGAGCTCCTGACCTGCTGCTTAAGTTGTCCTGATACTTGTTTCTGCTGTTACCTGCCGTCATGCATGTCAGCTACCTGGCTAGGACCCAGCTTCCAGTATACTTTTAACCCTGCTGTGTCCAGGTTTCTGTTCCTGCTGCCTATGGGCCTGATATCTTGTTTTTTGCTGTTACCTGCCCTTATGCTACTCGTTAGTCGTCTGGGACTCTGTCACCTGCCTACAGCTATACGCTGTTACCTGTCACCTCCACTGTTACCACGAGTAGCCAAGTCAGGGGTTTGCAACCTTGTGGCTGGCTGCGGTAAGACCGGTGGTCCCTTAGACCCCACTCCCTGGAGTGGTCTACTATAACTTCATCCCCTCAAGTGGCCCAGTGGATCACAAATACTCGGCGTCTGCAGTGTCAGTCCTCACTGACCCCAAAAACGTGACAAAATTTCTGGAGTAGTTGAGATATACTTATTCAGCATACCATAGTCAAGGTAAAGACCCCACACTTAATTGCTTTATCAGTGGCCTATCTGTGCTCTTATTAGAAGATTATTAGCATTTTCCAATAATACATTGTGTGAGCCCATTCTCTATCATGTTTTTTTGGTTTTTGTTTTGTAAAATTACAACTTTTCATATGGAATATGCGCTAATACTTTATACTGGTATGTTGTTTATATCAATTAAGGCCAGATTACATGCATTTGCTTACATGGTAATCTTTTCTAGTCAGTATCAGCTTGTTTAACATTCTTTGGTAGACATTACATCTTTCTAACCATATTATAATCATACAAATCTAGCTAAAACTTGACAAAAAACAAAACCATGATATCACAGCTAGAGATGGGCGAAGTTCTCAAAAATTCGATTCGGTGACTTCGCCGAATTTCCCGACAAAATTTGTTTCGCTCTGAATTACTTTGGGACGAATCGCATTAAAAAACAGCTATTTCCAGGCTGTACTGAGCCTGCAGGGTGCTGTAGAACGTTGTGCCATGCCTAAATATGCAGAGGGAGCATGGTTTGGTCTTCATACAATGTTGTGTTTTAGTATGACACACACATGACTGACGCCGCTCTTAGAATTTAAGTGGGCAAAACTGACCAAAAAACTCAAGCGGGAATGTAGCCTGATAAAGTCATGGCAGCGAAATCTGGAAAAAAACAAGCTGAGGGCTCAGGTGGCAACTAGAGATGGGCAAATTGATTCTAACGAAGTGGAATTCGTTTAGAATTTCAGGAAAACTTCAGTTCTGAACGAAGTCGAAGTTTGGGGTACTTCACGTGAACGAAGCGTGCTTTTGATTGATAAAATGGCTGCGAGCATATGGCGTTACATGGGGCAAAGAACTCTTGGAGGAAGAAGGGCATAGCCTGCATGACATGTGCAGAGATGAAGCCAATCAGAGACCGTCACCGCACTATATAAATCCGGGCGCGACGCTGGGAGCTCAGACCGTTCTCACTGTACTGAGTAGGGAAGGTGCTGCCACGGCTGCTTATAATTAGTGTTGAGCGATTGCGTTGGCTATCGAAAATCGATCGATAGTCGATAGTCGGGCCGCTATTCGATAAGTTTTGTAGATTGTGAGCATCGATTATGAGCGATTACCTTTAAAGTCTATGGGAGAGCAACATCACCTTCATTATTACTCCCAAACAAGGCTGGAGAAGATGAAATTAACTTCCACAAGAGTCAAATGGATACGTGCTACATCTAGGCAACACACTTAGGTTATAAAAGTCACAGAAAAAAAGTCACAGACCATTCACTTCCCTGTCTTGTACCACAGCCTGAACCCTTAAACCTGCATCACCCACAAATTAAAAAGTGCCGAAGGCCCGTATGAACTTGAAAACCCTCATGTTACTTGAACTGGACATTGAATATCCCTGTCCGGCCAAGCATGAGCCCCCCAAAACCCGCATGACCCCCAGATTTAAAAAGTGCCGCAAAAAGGAGTCTTTCAACCACCATTTTTGTTGAACTGGACACTACTATATCTGTCCTGTACGCAGAAGGACCATTAAACCTGTCTGAACCACAGTTAAAAGTGCCAGAAAAAGGAGTCTTTCAACCACCATTTTTAGTTTCACTGGGCCCTATACTGTCCCTGTCCGGGGCCACAGTATGACCATTAAACCAGTCTGACCCCCCAGATTACCTAGTGCCGGAAAAAGGAGTCTTTCAACCACCATTTTTGTTGAACTGGACATTGACTAGTACTGTCCTGTGCCACAGCATGACCCTGGGCCGGAGTTACAGTGGGTGCGGTGAGAGCCCAGGCTGGCGTCCGTCATCTATTAACACGCAGGTTAAAATGCCCCTGACGACGGAGCAACAAAAAACTGTCGTGCTGAAGCAGAGTGCGGACGCGGAAGTGTAGAACTCCAGCCTTCCCTCATTTACACAGTCAAGACCTGGGTAGCACTTGCCGCTCCGTATGAGTGCGGACCAATTGAGATTCACTTGGAAATACTGGTGGTCAACGCTCCTGTTACACCCAGGTGCCCTTTCTCTTGGCATTCTTTTTCTCATTTTACTCAACGTGCTGGAGGAAATTGTCTCTGTACTTTGTTCTCTGTCCGTGCTCCATACTCCCATGTCCTCTGAATAACCCTACATCTGGTCAAGTTTCCTGTAACTCCCTTGTACAATTCAGGGGAATTTTTACCAGCTATTTTGTACATGCAAGTTTTTTAGTAGTTTAATTCTAGAAAACACATTTTTAAAATAGGATGGAATCCCACCATGTCTTTGTTCTCTTTTTTTCATTGTAATAAATGGGTTGTCTCAATACAGGGATTGATAGCTATGTTAAGATCTTGCAAAATAAGTCATTTTGCAATATGTGTCCATTACAGTGTCCTACCTATTCCTGTTTCTGACAGCAAATCACCCTTGAGCCACTCTTGACAATTGTGAAGAACAAATGTCGTTAGAAACAACATTTTTTAGAATAGGACCTGTAGTATAGCTGCATGCCACAGCAAAATGCCTCCAAAAATTCAAAGCATACCCTTGAGCCACTTTTGACAATTGTGAAGAACAAATGTTGTTAGAAACAAAAATTTTTTAGAATAGGACCTGTAGTATAGCTGCATTTTCACAGCAAAATGTCCCCAAAAATTCAAAGCATGACCCTTGAGCCACTTTGGACAATTGTGAAGAACAAATGTCTGTTTAAAAAACCCATTTTTTAGAATGGACCTGTAGTATAGCTGCATGTCACAGCAAAATGCCCCCAAAAAACAAAGCATGACCCTTGAGCCACTTTGGACAATTGTGAAGAACAAATGTCTATTAGAAACAAATTTTTTTAGAATAGGACCTGTAGTATTGCTGCATTTCCGGCGGAAGTGCGAACTCAGACCTCGAGCATTCTTCAGCAGGCAGTCCAGACCCGGGTAGCTCTTTAGAAATTTCTGGACGACATGGTTCTTGACTTGTGCCAGGCACGGGATGTGCTCCAGCCTACCGATCTTAAGGGCGGCCAGCAGATTTCGCCCGTTATCGCACACCACCTTGCCTGGCACAAGGTTCTTGTCACCCAGCCAGCGCTCGGTCTCGTTGCTTAGAGCAGTCCACAGCTCCAGACCTGTGTGTGGGGCGGGCTCCAAGGCAGATTAATTTTTAAAAACGGCCTTGTGTCCCCTGGGCACGTGATGCCACCAGAGGACCATGGGGGAAAGAGCCCTGCACCATACCTTACGGTTTTTTAAAAGTGTGCGCCGAGCCTGAGAGCCACCGTCACCCCCAGAGACATCCACCCAGCTCACCCAGTGAGCTGTCACAGAGATATAGCGGCCTTGCCGTGCTTACTATCCATGTTTTCGGTGGTGAGATGGACTTTTCCGGACACAGATGCAGACAACGCGCTTGAAATTTTAGATGACACGTGGCTGGCCAGGGCAGGGACGGCTTTTTTGGCAAAGAAATGCCTGCTCGGCATCTGGTATTGGGGGCAGGCGAGGGCCATGACGTGGTGGAACCCATCTGTGTCCACCAGACAGAAAGGCAACATTTCCAAGGCCAAAAGCTTGGCATGCCGACATTCAGGCTTTTGGCTTTGGGATGGTTTGGGTTAAAGTGTTTCTTCTGCTCCCAAAACCCGAAGACAGAAAACTGGCTGCTAGACTGGCCACTGTGCGGCGTGCAGGTCGTCAAACTTGCGGAAGGAGAAGGGGTTAGGATGGGTCTCTGGTGGTGCGGTGGGTACTCCCGGGGGACGGTGGAGGCTGAAGCGGAGGCTGATCCCTGATCATGACTCTGAGAGACATGAGCAACTGAGGAACGAGTGGTGGTGGTGGAGAAGGAGAGGCGGAGACAGAGGGTGTGACAATGGTTGGAGGCCCGGCGTCGGTCTGGCCTTTTTTGGCCAAGTGTTCCCTCCATTTCAAAATCATGCATTCGCTGCATGTGACTAGACATGTTGGTGGTGGTTTAAACCCCTTAAGGTTCTTGCCTCTACTTATGCGTTTACGGCAAAGGCGGCATATGACATCGCTGGGTGAATCAGAGGCTTGGTCAAACAGGCCAGGCTTGAGAGGTCCTGGACCTTTTTGACGGCGATAAGCGAGGAGCGGGGTTTGCGCTGACCGCGGCTGGCGGAATCATATCAGCGGACTTCTGCGACCGCCCTCTCACTTTTTGAGGCGGGACCGTACTGACACTACCCCATCGTCTTCCTCCTCGGTCCAGTGATGAAGCGCTCGCAAGCAAATTCTGCTGAAAAGACCACCATGGATCCGCAAAGTCGTCATCATCATCATCAACACAGGTGACTTGGTCGTCCTGACTTTTTTGCATCCAGAACTGCGGGCACAAGCAGGGGCACTGCAAGGCGTTGCCGACCGCCCGGGTTTTTTTCGAGACCCTTCCTTCCCTCCCTGAGGCATCAGTAACGGGGGCCCGAGCAGACTAAATCATCCTCTTGATTTTTAACCATGCCTTCTGACCCCAACCGCATTTTGTCAATCAAAGAGGTCTTCAGAACAATGGATTATCCACAGTGGTGGTACACCGATTACATTTGGGCTGCTTCATGATGGACGGATGCTGATGATGCTGATGACGAACATTTGTGGCCGGGACTGCGAGGGACGAGAGATTAAGACTGCTAGATGCAGGTTGCATTAACCACTGAGGAACAGAACTTGGCCCGACGCTGTTCGTTACTTAGATCACATTTCCCTGACCCAGCGATGAAGCCTGACTGTCCTGCAACTGACTATCCGCTGGCATGCGTGTTGTCGCCAAGCACTGGAAGGAGCACCTTCTCTCCGTACCTCTACCTCCATGTGCACCCCTCCCTCTTTGCTCGCTTACCACCTGCATTCGCTCCATGTTCAGAAATATAAAAATTTGAGAAGGTATGGAATAAGTTTTTTTGAAAGTTCTTATTAAAAGACGGCAAATCACAGCAATTCTCATATCCCTCTAATCAAAACAAAATTGCTGACTCTCAAATTTTAAACTGCAAAGGTGTCTATCGAAGAAATCTGGACTGGGCAAAATCCAAAAAACACGTATCGTTATTTATGGTATAATAAACGGTATTTTTTGCATCTTTCAATTCACCTGTGGTGAATAGAGAAATGCTGTTTTAAAAGATTTACCGTGGATGCAGCTTCAATGACAATGCTGGGTGTGCAAAAGGTCAAAAAAAACCACTAACTGTTATGTTTTGTATAATAAACTGTATTTTTGCACCTTTCAATTCACCTGTGGTGAATATAGAATTGCTGTTATGAGTATTTCACGATGAGGCTGCTGCGTCAATGAACAATGCTGGGTGTGCAAAAGTCAAAAAACAACGAAACTTATGTTTTTCGAGAACACGTTATTTCTTGCACTTTCAATTCACCTGAGGTGAATATTGAATGCTGTTTTAAGATTTTTACGTGATGCTGCGTCAATGAAACAATGCTGGTGTGCCAAAAGTCAAAAAACATGTAACTGTTACATGTTTTCGTATGATACACGGTATTTTTGCACACCTTTCAATTCACCTATGGTGAATATAGAATTGCTGTTTTTAAGATTTCCGTGGATGCTACGTCAATGAACAATGCTGGGTGTGCAAAAGTCAAAAAACTCGTAACTGTTATGTTTTCGTATGATACACGTATTTTTTGCACCTTTCATTCCCCTGTGGTTAATATAGAATATGCTGTTTTAAAGATTTAACGTGGATAGCTGCGTCTATAACAAACCTGGTGTGCAAAAGTCAAAAAACAACACGTAACTGTATGTTTTGAGGTATAATAAACGGTATTTTTTGCAGCCTTCAATTCACTGTGTGAATAATCGAATTGCTGTTTTAAGATATTACGTGCTGCTTGCGTCAATGAACAATCTGGGTGTAGTGCAAAAGTCAAATAAACAATAACTTATTTTTTCGTATGAATACACGGTATTTTTTGCACCTTTCAATTCGACCAGTGGGTGAATATAGAATATGCTGTTTTTAAGGATTTACGGTGGAAGCAGCGTCCGAAACATATGCTGGGTGTGCATAGTCAAAAAACCTTTAACTGTTTTGTTTTCTCGTATGATACACGTAATTTTTTGCACCTTTCAAATTCACCTAAGTGAATATAGAATTGCTGTTTTTAAAGATTTAACGTGCAGCTGCGTCAATGAACAATGCTGGTGTGCAAAAGTTCAAAACAACACGTAACTGTTATGTTTTTCTATGATACACGTATTTTTTGTCACCTTTTCAATTCACCTGTTGGTGAATATAGGATTTGCTGTTTTTAAAGATTTACGCCTTGGATCTGCCGTCAATGAACAAACCTGTGTGCAAAAGTCAAAAAACACGTAACTGTTATTTTTGGTAATAATAAACTTATTTTTTGCACCTTTCAAGTTCACCTTGGTGAATATAGAATTGCAGCGTTTTAAGATTACGTGGATGCCTGCGTCAATGATCATTGCTGGGTTGTGCAAAATCAAAAAACAAGTAACTGTTATGTTTTTCCGTATGATACATCCGGTATTTTTTGCACCTTCAATTCACCTTGGTGACATATAGAATTGCTAGTTTTAAGATTTACGGATGCCGCGTCAATGAACAAACCTGGGTTGCAAAAGTCAAAAAACAACGTAACTGTTATTTTTTTTTCGTATGATACACGGTATTTTGGCAACAAACAACCTCATCTGACTACACAAGATTGCTGGATTGTATTACTGCAGGTGGTAATCAACATCACAGGTGTAATGGGTAACATTAAAATGAACACATATCTGAAATATATACTGATAATCAAAGTGGAGTTTGTGCACCTAAACAAAGAGACCTGCAGTGTACTATAAATGATGTGTAAATCCAATAAAAGTTCAGGCTGCCCCCAAATACCTAGTAAATATTTCCCAAATAGAAAAACTTTTAATAAATAAAGTTTATTCCATACAAGTCTCACTAAGCCCTTGGTGAATATTATCCAGTTTTTCTTTATAAAAGAGCTTGTCGTGTTCGCCCGGGGGGGGCCCCCCCCTTTGTTCCCCCCCCCGTGAATTTACAGGGGGTAGATCCCCTGCTTTAAAATTCTCTATTTAAACTAAATAAAATCTTCAAATCTCAAATAAAAATAAATTGGAGGATCACAGTAATAGTAGGGTTTCTCTGGCAAAAATAGACAAATTTTCGCGGGAGCTTTTTTTGGCCACAGGCAGAGCGAAGGGTCCAAATCCCAATGAGACGCTGGGGAGACAAGAGGCTGAAACAAAAACGCTGTTCAAATTTTAAAAAAGGGAGGTCATTTTATTTTTCCAGCCAATCGAACCAAAATAACACCCCAAGCATGACTTTCGAAACACACATCTCACCCTGCTCTATTCTGAAATCTGATTTGTTTGGCCGCCAAAATTACGGGAAGCGCCAAAAAAAAGGGCGCGATCTTAATAGATGATGCTCGATTTTACCTTTAAAATTATCCCCATATCGGGAAAATTTTCAAATACCATAAAAAAACCTTGCCGATTTAAAACTTTTCGATAAAAACGCTAAAAACTATTCATGAGCACTTATTGATGGATTAGTGTTGCAGTGATGGATAAAGAAAATTTAAACCTCTACCTCTTTTTAAACAGGTGAAAATTTTTCTTTATGTTAGAAACAAACCCTAAAAAAAGGTTCCCGCAACATAAAAAAACTTACTTTAAAATTTTTGTCACACAGCATAGGACATAAAGTGTTTGAAAAAGAAAATTTTTTCCGGGCCCAAGAATTTGCAACCTTTTTGCATTTTTCCATTGGTTTTTAAATTGAGGTGGTTAAAAACCTATGCTGTATAGACTATGGGTTTTTCATTCCCGGTTATGCAAGCACAGGTGTACTACGGTTCTCGGGCATTTTCAAAATACAAAAATTCGACAAAAAAATCGGGGAATGTTTTCCCGGGTGTGTGTAGACATACCCTTTAAACATATGTTTTTTTACTACCCCAAACAGTTTTCACCAAGAACTACAAAAACCTGATAGCCCCCCAAACAAAGTTTTGGAAATAAACTACAAAACAGGGTTTTTTGCAATATTTTGGTTTCCCGGGTTCCCCAGGGTTACCGAAAAAGGGCCCAGTAGTCAATTGACAAATACATATTCCAAAAAACAGTGGAACACCCATAAACTGGAGCACTATCAAAGGGGGCAAAAAGGAATTTTTTAAAAAAAACATTTCTGTATTTTAGGATATATGAATTTTTTTTTTTAGAATTTTCAGTTACACTTTTGATCAAAACTGTTTAAGCCCCTCCGAACTTTTAAAGGGAAACTCAAAGCGGGGGTCCACACTATTGTTACACTAATTATTACCTTCCCCATGGCTCTTTTTTAGACTTCCATATCTCAGGGGGGGGAAGGCACCAACTTTTGAACCACTGTACTGATTTAAAAACCCGTCCCAAGGGGGGGTGGAGTGCAAAAAAAAAACCCAAAATTTGGGGGCAGCCCTTAATCCAAAATCAAACTAGAAGCAATATATGGTTTTTGCCCCATCCAAAAAAAAAACATTTTTTTTATAAAAATGAACATAGGTGCAACACAGGTGCGGGTGTAGCAGACATAAAATATTGTAAAGGGTGTGCATAACCATTATTGCCTTTTAGTTTGAGTTTGGAGGAAGTGGCTGCCTTTCCCTTTTGGTTTTTTGCACTCCACCCACCTTGACAGGTTTTAAAAACATGCAGTGTGTTCAAAAGGTCGGGGCCCTTTACTCCTGAAAATTTTGGAAATCTGAAACAGAAATCCATGAGAGGTAAAAAATAGTGTAACAAAAGTGGGGGACCACCTCCTTTAGATCCCGTTTTAAGTTCGGAGGTTGCTTTAAAAAATTTTTATCAAAAATTTTGAATGAAATCTCAAAAACTTTTCCTGTATCCTAGATAGCAAAAATGCTTTTTTCAAAATTCCTATGTCCCCTTTGATAGTGCTCCAGTTTATAGTGTGCCACTGTTTTTTGAAATATATATGTATGCTACAACCGCACCAGTGTTGCACCTATGTTCATTTTTATCAAAAATGTTTTTTTGGGATGTGCATAACCATATATTGCTTCTAGTATATGACAAGCATTCTGTCTGTATGTAAGGAACGTTTGGCCAGGAAGGAAAGGTAGGGAAGACAAGGCAGTGAGCCCTAGCACTTGTCCAACCCAGCTGTCGCTACCTACTTGCCAGGCTGACCCTAAGTGGTTGTCGACAACTGATTGACATTCCCTGCTTATGCCAAAGTGAACACAGAGACAACACGAGACAAACACAGAAGAAGCGTCAATCCGAAAAGGGTCAGAAAGCGAGCGGGCAATGCAGCAGCAAATCAGAAGGAAAGCGGAGTGTCAGAAGAGCAAGTCAGGGGTCAGAAGAATAAGAAGTAGCAACCTCAGGAACCGCCAGCTGAATCCAAACAGGACTTACAGCAAGCACAGGAATGAGTGCTGATTGTGTTCTTAGGGCATGTTCACACGACGGATTTAAACGCGGTTTCCGCGGCCAAAACCACGTACAAATCGCGCCCAGTTTATTAACATGGTTTCCTATGGGAAACCTTGTTCATATTCACACGCCGCAGGTTTGGCCGCGGCTTTGGGGCCGCGGCCTTGCCATGCATGTTTGAGAACTCTCCTGTCAATTCTTGACATGGAGTCCTCAGCGCTGTAGCCATGTACGGCTGGGCCGCGGCTGGCGGCGCAGTTTTCCCCCTGCCTACTAACTTGCATGGGGGCAAACCCTCTCCGCAAGTCGCGCCCCAAACCACGGCCCACATGCGCCGCAACCATGGCCAGCGCCCGCGCCGCAAACCCACGTCGGGAGACGCGAGTTTGCGGTGAGGTTAGGACGAGGTTCGGCCACAGGAACAGTCGTGTGAACAAGGCCTTATGGTATGTCAGATTTCCAGTTCAGAATGCGATAAGACCGGCCCTCTGACGTCAGACCACACAGATCACAGCCCAGTAAGGAAGGAGCTGTCAATCACCACACGGGACTACTGATTACTGTTTAACATATGATGTATGAGTACATCAATATTCCGGTGAGGAGGTATGGAGCCAGCTCACTTGCTGAACCTTCTCCATACTGTTAATAGCAGCTGACACCCACTGCTAACTGCAGGGATCGGAGCTGTGTCCGATGACTGCCTTTTGACCCTTTAGATGCTGTGCAACGTTCCTCCCCGCGCGACAAGATGGTGGGGAGCCAAGTGGTTGCCAAGGCAGCTGGAAACCTAGTGAAGCTCCTGTATTTTTTTTAAGTACTAAAACATGTCAAAAACCCTACATATTTGTTGAGCTACGTTTGGCTTATTCATTGTTGGACTATTGTGGTCTAGCCTATGAGCACGAAACTGGGGTTGATAGGCTGCAAGAGGTATCTCCCTTATGCACCCCTCCAGTCAAGAGCAGAGTTTTTCAGACACGCTCTTCTGCTTTATTTTCAATGTCAATGATATACTTGGATGAAGTGTCCCCCACTCTTCTACATTCTGAAATCCAATCATAAAGTTTTTGCCATCTGTCTGTGTTGTTCGAAAGTGACATGTCTATGACGATACTTTCTTTACAGGTTTACTAGACTTACAGACATTGTTCCTCTCTAATAATTACTGCATGCTTGTCATCTGTCAGATCGCAAATTATATCTCATTTAGCATTTGTAATAACCACTAAACTGTGCTTAACTGTTCAATTGTTGCCTGTTCCAACAATAAAGATTTTCTTTTGGAATAAAAAAAAACAAAAACCCTACATATTTGGTATTGCCAGAATTGTACCAACCTGCAGAATACAGAGAACAAATCATTTATACCATAGAGTGAATGCCCTCAAAACAAAACCCCCACAAATATGGCATAAGTACTTTTTCACATTTCACCACACTTTGATTTTTTTTCGGTTTCTCAGTACATTATATGATACGGTCAATGGCACCATTAAAAAATAACATCTTGTCTCACAAAAAAACAAGCTCTAGTATGTCTGTGTAGATTGAATAAAGTGGGGAAAAAAGAGCCAATAACTAAGACCATGTAGTGGGAAGGGGGTTAAAAGGGGTTTATGATTTTTATTGAAATTTTTAATAAGCTGGTATTTTCAATGTATTTTGTATATTCAGTAAAGACAATAGTGATACTTTGTTGCGTTTATGATCTATTGATTGTGAGTCTTAGGCTATGTTCATACGGCTTATTTTGGGACGTATTTGCGGACGTAAATACGTCCGTAAATACGTCCCAAAATACGTTTCAAATACGTGTCATAAAGTGTGGCGCGTATTTTGCGTCGTAAATACAATTTACTATGGGGATTTACGTTGCGAAATACGCCTCAATAAGTGACAGAGGACCTAATTTTACGATCGTATTTACGGACGTATTTACGTCCACAAATACGTCGTGTGAATGACGAGGCGTATTTTACATTGGAATCAATGCTAATCTAAATGTTCATTATTTGAAACGTATTTCGGGATGTATTTGCGGACGTAATTACGTCCGTAAATACTCCCCGAAATAAGCCGTGTGAACATAGCCTTAGGGTTTGTTCACACGGCGTGTTGAATCCATTTTGGACCAGAAAAACGCTTTCAAAAGCACTGGGTAAATTGCATTCAAAACACATGCAACACACAGGTGCGTGTTTGGATGCGTTTTGGCTACAGCAGTAACGCACCCTATAGTTTTAAATAGGGCGTCTGCTGCATCAAATTTATCAAGAATTGGCATGTCAATTCTTTGAATGGATCCGAAAGACGCATCACAAAGATGCATGTAAAACACGCATCGGTAATTACTCATCTAAACGCCGATGCACGTTTCATATTTAAAGCAATAGAAATCACACTGCACATTGTTAGATGCGTGTTTGGTTCCGTTTAGGGTCTGAAACACGGTTCCAAACACGCATCTAAAAATGTATCCAAAAATCGGATCCAACATGCTGTGTGAACATATCTTTAGAGGTTTAAAAGACTTTATACCACTTTAGGAAATGAGAGGGGGATGCAGTCCGGGCTCTGCTGATGCTGTCCGTCCGTTCACTTTATAAGTCCAGGTGGTCGGCATCCAACTCTGCACAGCCATTCTGAAATGGCCGTGCAGAGTTGGCAGCTGCACACTAACTTCTCTTGGGATGCAACAACTTCTCACCAAACTATCTGTGCAGTTGATCCAAAAATATCCCTCAACTATTAAATGGAAATCTAAGTTAAAAGAAATAGAAACCCTCCTGTATTGTAGAGCACATGTACAAACTGTCTGGAATAGAGTGATCCATCCCATTACTGCTACTGCATAACGCAAGAATGATTATTTAAAATTATTTAGTTTGTAAATGGGTGCCTAATACCGACTATTTGCTATAAATGTTTTATTACATACACTATGTAAAATGAAACATATGTATGTTTCTCTCACTATCTGACATGAAATCAGAATAAACCTTACCCATTTTAGGTCAATTAGGATTCACAAAGAGAACATTTTTAAAGGCATTTTTATTACTTTCTGCAAAGTCAAAAGTTTACATACACCAGTATTACAATTCGGGACAGTCCATATGATTAGGTCATGTCTTTGGAAGCTTCTGTTATATTTATTGGCAACATCTGAGTTAATTAGAGACACACCTGTAGATGTATTTTAATGCACACCAGAAACACACTGCTTCTGTGTGTAACATCATGGGAAAGTCTAAAGAAATCAGCCAAGATCTCAGGAAGAGAATTAGGGACTTGCACAAATCTGGATTATCCTTGGGTGCAATTTCCAGATACCTGAAGGTGCCTCGTTCATCTGTACAACCACTTATACGCAAATACAAACAAGACGGGAATTTCCAGCCATCATACTGCTCAGAAAGGAGACAAGTTCCGTGTCTCAGAGATGAATATGCTTTGGTCCGACATGTGCATATCAACCCAAGAATAAAAGCAAAAGACCTTGTGAAGATACTGGCGGAAGCTGGTAAAATTGTGTCATTATCCACAGTGAAACGAGTACGGTGTCAACATGGGCTGAAAGGCCACTTTGCCAGGAAGACGCCATTACTCAAAAAGAAACATATGAAAGCCAAATTAATGCAAGTGCACACAGGAACAAAGACCTACATTTTTGGAGATATGTCTTGTGGTCTGAAACTAAAATTGAACTGTTGGCCATAATGACCATTGTTACATTTGGAGAGAAAGGGGAGAAGCCTGGAAGCCTAAGAACACCATCCCAACTGTGAAACACGGGGGTGGCAGCATCATGTTGTGGGGTTGTTTTGCTGCAGGAGCGACTGGAGCACTTCACTAAATAGATGGCATCATGGGGAAAGAAGATTATGTGGCAGTACTGAATCAACGTCTCAAGACATCAGAATACAAAATACCCAATATAGATAATGACGGGTTGGGGAACCCCCTGATACTTTGTGTCAGCAATTCCAAACCACTAATTACACAAACACAGAAGCAACTGAAATCGCTTATCAAAATAAAACATAACCTTTAATTCTAATAGATAAAACAGTATTAAATGGTCAGACCTATTAAACCCTAACAAACCCTACCAAACACCTATACTACAACCCTACCTACCAATAGAGTAACCGTCTCTAAAAGGACGACCCCAACAGGAGCATATCCTAGATAGGAAACCCTGTTACACCCTAACACTAGGATAGCCCAATAGGCTACCTGAGGGATAACGTATGCAAGACAATATATCTGATACACAGATAATATATCTAGAAATCGAACAAAATAGAATAAAGATAATACACTCAGGAGCTAAGCCCACAACCAAATGTCTCAAGCCAACGCGTTTCCTCCTATAATGTCAGGACTCATCAGGGCTACTAGTTGAAATGAACAAAGAAAAAATATCTATCACACACAGGTTTCATAAATACATGTCATGCTCCAAAGACCACAATAGTGAATAAATTAATACATCACCCCTAAAACTTGATATGTTTACTTTTTATAACAGAAACATGATAGCATTGGTAAGTGTATATTAAAGAGCACAGTAGATCAATGCTACACATCCCTCTGAAGATTAATTAATACTTGCACGTCCGATGAGCTCTGGAATCGGCCATAATCAAAGATATCTCCTAATGGTCATGATGATAGCTCAAGTCTCCTGGAGTAGAAGGTTATGTTTGATTTTGTTAAGTGATTTCAGTTGCTTCTGTGTTTGTGTCTCAAGACATCAGCCAGAAAGTTAAAGTTTGCGCGGAAATGGGTCTTCCAAATGGACAATGACCTGAAGCTACTGCCAAACTGGTTACAAAGTGGCTTAAAGGGGTTGTCTCGCTACAATGATTGAGTTTTAATTAAAAGATCTTTAAAAAACAAGCAGCTTTGCAATATATGTACATTACAAATGTCCTACTGATTTTGAGCTAGCCCTGTTAGTAGTACGACATCAGCTTCTCAAATTTCTATAGCAGTGGACCTGTTGATCCTTATCTCACTGGCTGTCAGGTCTGTATGACTCATCACCTTTGAAGACAGGTTGGAGCAGAGAGCCCCTCCTGCACAGAATGCTTCTGTAGTGGAGGGAGGGGGAGGGGGGAAACTCTGGCTTCTGTGCCCCATGCTGCCTGGATTAACCTGTGTGTGCCTTTCTTCCTTCCTGCTCTCTACACAGATTGAGCAGAGATGAGGCTGATCAATAGATGTGACAGCAGTGACCCTGTGTGTTACTATAATCATGATGTGTCGTGGAGCTGTAACTATAATAATACTATACAGACCAGGGAGGCTTGTGAACAGTTCATGGGTCTGCTGTACAATGACACATCCTGAATAACCCTTCACAGCTGCCCTGGTCTGTTCTGACAGGGTCTGTTTGTTGCTGGAGATGTGAGATATGTAAGCTAAAACAGAGGGTATAGGAACACTTGCAATCCCCTCTGTTCGCTATTAGCAATCACAGAGCTTTCCACACTCATAGATCAGCCCTAATACAGCTGATCTAGATGCCTGCAGAAGATCTAGGCAGGCACACACAGGGTTAACTCTGGCAGCAATCCCCCTGCCCCCCCCCTGCTGTATAGAAGTTACAGAGGAGAGCTGCCTGTGTGCTGAGGGGAGGGGGAGAGGGAGGGGAAGAGGCAGAGGAGAAGCACGCCCCTCAATTCAAAAATCCTTTGCTTCTAAAAACATTGAGTGGGCTGAAAGTTGTAATGAGAAAACTCCTTTAAGGGAACCAAGTCAATTTTTTTGGAGTGGCCATCACAAACCCTGATCTCAACCCTTTGAAAATTTAGGGGCAAAACGAAAAGGCAGGTGCAATCAAGGCGACCTACAAAAAAGTTCAATTAGAAGGGAATGGGTCAAAATTCCTCCCAACTATTGGAGAAGCTTGGGGAAAGGGGTCCAAAATTTTGACCCAAGTAAACAGTTTTAAGGGCATGCTCCCAAAAATACAATGAAAATTGGAAACTTTTGCCCTTTACAAAATTTAAACAAAAAGCCTAAAAAACGAATTCTCTCTCTTTTTAATTTGGAAATTTAGCAAATATAAATAATTTTGGGTTCCTAATTGCCTAAAACGGAAAGGTTTATTCTGTTTTCCATGTCGATAGTGAAAAAAACATGTTTATTTGTTTTTTTTTATATAGGGGTATTAAACTTCAGGTTCAACTTTAAAGGGGGTTTTGCCCACGATGTAATGTTACATGGGATCCCCCAAAAAGGGTTTTTAAATCCCTTTTCTAAATATATTGATTACAAAAATAAGACTCTGAGAGTACGCTTTCTCAACCCCCCTTTATTACCTGAAACTTGCATTAGACATGACCAGGGGAACTGACAGGCCACATTTTTGCTGAAACATTCTTATCGAGACATGGAAAATGAATGAGTTTTCAATGGGCGGGTAGAAAGAGCAGTTTTAGAGCCTGCGTCTTGCTGAAAAGGAATAAAAAGTTGTAATGTTTTATTTGAGTTAATTTTTGAACACTCCTTTTCCTCATTCTAGCCCCACCCCCCCCCTCTCAGCCCTGCAGGGTTCATGATCAGCCGTTTGTTTTTATTTTACTCTTCGTAAGAGGGAAGAACTACATCCTGGCAAAACCCCTTTAATAGTAATTTTTCACATTTTCAAAAAACCCTAATTTTTTTTGGGATCAGCCATTTTAAAACCCTTTGAAAAGGTTCTGGTGTTAATCCCCCCAAAAAGACTCCATCTAAGAAACTACACCCCTTAATATTTTCCCAAAACACATTAGGAAATTTTTTAGCCCCTCAGGCATTTCAAGAAATTTAAAAAAAAGAGGAGGTTAAAAAACACGATTTCCCAATTCTGTTTTTCAGAGATTCCCATATGTGGCCCCCAAGCGTATTTGGGTAACCAAAGCCCCAGAAAAGGAGAAGCACCTGCTGGACTTGGGGGCTCATTTTCAAAAAGATTTTTTTTTAGCCCCATTACGGTCTGCGACACCCGGGTCTAAAACTCAAAAAAAAACCCGTAAAAATGCCTATTGGAAACAAAACCCCCTTAAAGGGAAAAATCCAGCCCGTGTAGTGAAAAATTGACCCCCCCAGGTGTTTCACAAATACTTTTGTGTTTGGGGGGGAAAATTAAAAATTCTTTTTTTTCCCCAATCCAATTTTTCCCCGGAAAAGTTCATTTGGACAAAGGAAAAAAGCCCCCCAAAATTTTTTACGCAATTTTTTTTTTAAAATTGACAATACCCCCCCTTGGGTGTAAACTGCTGTTTTGGGGCGCATGCGGGCATACAAGGGGGGGGCGCAATTTTTGGGTTTTGGAACGCAGATTTTGGGGGGGGTAATTTCATTTACAAAGCCCTCAAAGTACCAGAACAGGTGAAACTTTCCAGAAGTTGCCCCATTTTGGATTCAACACCCCTCAGGGATCTCATCTAGAGGTGTATTGTGCATTTTGGGTGCACGGGTGTTCCATAGATTTTTTATCGTTTGGCCATGAAGATTGGTGGGGTTATTATTTCTGCCATTGTTTTTTTGAGCTTCAATTTCACAGAATTCACTGTGAGGTATAAAAGATATAATAATTTTACTATAATTTTACTATATAAAATTTATAGCATTTCAATTATAAAATTAAAATGCTATAAATTTTATATAGTTTTTTATGTTTTATTACTTTTGCACAATAGAAATGCGTTTTTATGTTGTCCTATTCTGACAGCCATAACTTTTTAAATTTTTTTATATATGGAGCTGATTAAGCTTGTGTTTTGCGGGATGAGTTGTCGTTTTTATTGGTACCATTATGGGGGCATATGACGCGTCGATCGTGTTTTATCAAGGTTTTTGTGAGGTACTTTAAACAAAACACAGTGATCCTGGTAGCGTTTATTTTTTACAGCGGTCACCGTGCGGTATAAATGACAAGCCAGCTATACTCAGCAGGTCAATACGATTACAGCGATACCCAATTTGTATATGTTTTATGTTTTACTGCTTTTACACAATAAAAACACTTTTATTCAAAAGGGAAAACATGTTGTTGCATCGCCATAGTCTCAGAGCCATAACTTTTTTATTTTTCTGTGTTTGGAGCTGTGTGGGGGCTTGTTTTTTGCGGGATAAATTGACATTTTTATTGCTATAATTTTTGGGGGGACAAGGCTTTTTGATAAGTTTTAAATTCGTTTTTTTTGGAAGGCAGGATGAAGAAAGTACAGCAATCCTAACAAAGGTTTTTTTTGTTTTGTTTTTTAACAGTGCTCACGTGCAGTAAATGTGGCAAATTAATTTTATTCTGTGGGTCAATACAATTACGGCAGTACCCAATTTATATAGTTTTTCTATGCTGAAGAGCTTTACATAACAAAAGTGTTTTTATTGTGTAAATCAATGTTTATGCATCACTGTTTTCTGATAGCCATAACTTTTTTTATTTTTCCGTATACAGAGCTATGAAAGGGCTTTGTTTTGCGGGATGAATTGACTTTTTCACTTTTACCACTTTGGCATTTATATGCCTTTTTGATGGCTTTTTATTTCATTTTAAGTGCTGTAGGCTGAATGAAAATTGCAATTTTGTGACTTTTTTTCCGGCATTTAACATAACAGATTTATAAGGTAGGTTGTTACGCAATCAGTATTACAATTATGCATTCTATATTTTTGATCTTTTTTGTGGCGTTTGTAAAGGTGAAAAGGGCAAGGTACCTGTTTTTATTTAAATTTTGCGTTTGTGTTTTACTTTTTTTTAAAAAAAAAATTAAAAATTTCCCTCAGGGGACTTGTAAGCCGTGTTTCCACGGGGTTATTCCCCACGGATTTTGGCCGTATTGAGCTCACAAAACTGCCGGAATAAAGGGGAGGATGGGGGCGGGGCCCGGTGCGCGGGGGGGGGGCCGCTCCCCCCCTAGCAATGCATTTTTACGGCGTGTGCGCGCCGAAAAAAATGGCATGTCACTTTCCCCCCCACGCGGGGATCGCCGAGGGGAGGAGCGACGGAATCCACTGTTCTTATGAGAGCAGTGGGTTACCGTAATTTCTCGACGGATTGGCGCCCTACTGCAGCGCAAAAACCGGCGCGGAGTACGGCGCCAATCCGTGGAAAAATAAGCCGTGTGAACGAGGCCTAAGAGTTATCTCCAGATCACTGTTACAAGTGAGATCAATACATAGCATGACTGCCATGTACTGGTCTTAATGACGACTGTCAATCACCATGCCAGGCCATGCTCACAGGGCACGGCAGGGCATGCTGATGTCACAGGCAGCCCGGAAGGCTTTGTAAGGCTTCTGGGTTGTCTTGGAAGCAGGTGGCTGCCACGATTATATTGCGGCAGTGCTGATAGAAGAGAGAGGGAGCTCCCTCTTTCTATTTTTCCCTTAGCTGTGTTGATCACAATAAATTGCGGCAGCTAGGGGGTTAATCCTAACTGAGGAAATACCACCACCACGAGTATTATCTCCTTCGCTTACATTCAATAAGTCACTTATGTATCAATTTACCATTCATAACACACCAACATCTAATACTAGTGGGGAACTGAGAACCCCAACACCAACCTGTGCCACTTTCAGTCTTGGAAAACCTTAGATAACAGGGCCCTTTGGTTTGGGGTTCCATTTTTTTTGTCCTCTAACTTTTCCCGACACTTTGCATTTTATTTTTAGGACTAATGCTGGACTCTACATTTGAAGCCAATCACTTTCAAAGGAAAGAAACTAAATCAAGGGAATCTTATTTTTAAAGGCCCCGGGCCGTTGCAAACTTATGCCCGAAGCCCCCGGGACCCAGATATCCGGTGTGGACCTCAGGGCCCCCCGGGAAGGCACAGAGGGCCCAGGGTGCAGGCAGTGGGTAGCCGAAGTGAGGCCCTTTAGCGGGCGCTGGAGCGGAGCCCGGGGCACCGCATGTAGCCGAAAACGGGGACAGCCCGGGTATAGTCTTTAAAACGTAAGGCCCCGCCCCGGAGGGAAAACAGTTAGATAAGGCCCCAAAGGGGAACAGCAGGAGTAGAAAAGGTACACGGCAGGTGAAACAGCGGGTTTCCAAGAAACTTAGGGCTGAATTTGGGGACGCAGCAGAAAGCACCCCAAGGGGGTTTAAACCCTTCTTGTGCTGGGTAACAAAACCGAACTGCCCCTAGAGTGAAGGTAGGGGGTTTCCCTTATGTAGCCAGAGGTTACAGGTCGTGGGCGGGGGGGGGGGGGGGGGGGGGGGGGCCAAGGCCCCGACCCCTTTAAAAATTTTGGTCAGGACGCCCCGGTTTGCCCCCTAGGGGGAGCACGTGTGCGCACAGGATGCCAGGGAGCTGGAGGAACACAGGTGGTGGGGCCTCAGGAGTGGAAGGACCGGGGGAAAACAGGTGTGGACAAAGACCCAGGGAACCAGGGAGCCCCGCGCAGGGGCCCCGGGCACAGGAGACACGGGCACACTGTCGGCCCCATAGGCAGGGCCCAGGGGTGAACCGTGACAGTAACCCCCCCCCTTAACCCCCTCCCCCCGGGCAACCCGGGGTCCCCACAAAATGGTTGGGGGTAACCACCTCCTCCTCTTTACCCCGGGGGAATTTGGTCGTCAGAGGAGGTGCCCAGAGAGCCCCCGGAAAACTTCTTGGACGGGGGAGAAGAAGCAGAAAAGTGGGGCAGGGTGTGGGGTGGGTGGGATCAGAGGTTTCCCTAAAAACCGAGGCTTTTTGCAGAGTGAATCTTCCACTGGACAGAAAGAACAAAGGGACGAAAAACGGGGGGGCAGGGCTGCCCCAAATGGGCGGGCTTGAGGAAATTGAGAGGGGCCAATCTTGCCCCATTGGACAACTTCGCCCGTTTCCCAAATTCCGGGATGGGTTGTAAAGCGGGAAACAAGGGGAGCCCAAGCGGGTTGGGGGGAGACGAACTGGGCAGCACGAAAAAGGGGACAGATTTTCCTGATGGGAATTTCCCAACCTTCAAGGACACGGGCCCGGGGGTTAGGGAAAATTTGGGACGGCCCTCCTTCGGATCTCCCCGTTATGGAAGAGAAACTGGGGCTTCTCTAGACTTGAGACAGGCAGGGCAAAATTCTCCAGCAGAGACGGGTGGATAAAGTTCTCAGGGGACCCGGGAATCCAAAGGCAGGAAAATTCATGGGCGGAAACCAGTGATAGACGTAGAGGGGACCGGGAGTGGTCAGACGGGGAACAAAGGCATTTTGGGATTCAGGGTCACTTCACCCAAAAACCCCAAATGGCACGGGGGGCCGGAGGGGCAGCTGGGCGGACTGGGCAGTTCTTCAGATAGTGACGGGCACCACCACAGTACAGCACAGATTTAAGCTGCGTCCCGGGGGGTGCTTCCTTTTCCGGGGAGATGAGTTCGGTTTACTTCCCTGGGGTTATCTAGGTTTAACGCAGGTGGCCCGGTGAGGGTGAGTTGGGGGCCAAGGAGGGGGGAAAGGGGGCTTCGAGGAGGGTGGACACTGGGTTTTTTGGCGAAGCTCAACTCCCTTTCACAAAACGGATGTCGGGCCCAGTTGCAAGAGCAATGGGGGTGCCCGGGAGGGAGGTAACACCCCCCTAACACATTAATGCTCCATCGAGGCCCCCCCGAAGGCAGCAACAGGGCCCCGTTGTTCCAGGCAAGCTCCCGGGGGCCAGGGTAAGGGGAACTGGAAAAGGCATACGGGCCCCCGGTGGAGTCGCCTTTTACCCGGGAAACCCGGGGCAGAGAAAAGAAGCAGCAATGTGTTTTCGGGGGGCCCGGTTTGCCCAAAAGGGCTTTTCCCGGGAAAGGGATTCAGGAACTCCCCGGAGGGGCCCCCCTTTTGGGATTTTCCTTTTTTCCCACAGAGGGAGACCCAGGGCCCAAAGGTTCACCGAGAGGGAGGCCCGATGTTTAAAAACCACCTTGGCCCGGTCCCCGATGGGGAAAAAGGGAGCCAGGACCTCCCAAAATGGATTGTCAAATGATTGAGGAAGCCGGGCGGTATTTTGGGGTCTCCGGGAAAAACGGGTGGAGAGGCAGGTTTCAGGCTGGGAAAGGTTTATGACAACAGGGGGCGGAAAACCCCAGCAGATGGGGGAGCAGTTGTAGGTGCCAATGCAGACACGAAATTCATCTAGGGCGGGTGGTGAGCTTTTGCCCGCTTCTGAAATAACGCCCCCGGGTGAACGCCCGACGGTTTAAAAACGGTTACTGTTCAGGCAGAGTTTACCCCCGGGGGGATCCATATTTTTATGGGGAGTTTTGTACTGTAACGGGCGGGCGTTGACAAACGTATGCCGAAGCCCCCGACCCCAGATATCCAGGTGTGGGGTCCCCCAGGGCCCACCGCAGGGACAGATGGCAGATGCAGGGAGTGGGTTTCCGAAGGCAGGTCCTGTTAGCTGGGGCTGAGAGCGGAGTCCAGGCACCGCAGGGGTAAACCCTAAATGGGTGACAAGGGCCAGGTATTGTCTTTGAACGTAAGGCACCCGTTTCCCCGGATGGTAACAATTAGATAAGGCGCCAGGGAAAAGCAGGGTACCCGACAGGGGCAGCGGCAGGGGTACCGCAGGTACCCAAAACGTAGGCTGAATGTGAGAAAAAGCAGCAGAACAGCAGCCAAGGGGGCCCAAACTCTTGTGCTGGGTAAAAAACAAAAAAACCCACCTTGAGTTTTGGGGGGGGAAAGGGGGAAAGGGGGTTCCTTTTTTAGCCCGAGGTTAAAGGTCACTGGGCAGGGCCCAAAGGGCTCTGATCCTTAAATGTGGGGGCAGGGGACGCGCCCCGTGCCCCTAGAGGGAGCACGTGTGGCCCCAGGATGCCAGGGAGCGGAGGGGAAGGGACAGGGGGGAGGCCTCAGGAGTGGAAGGAGCCAGGACAGGTGTGTGCAAAGAGCCAGGGACAAGGGGATGCGGCGCAGCCGGGACACAGGAGACCGGGCACGCTGCGGTCCATAGCAGGGGGCCGAGCGTGACCGTGACATTGTCTACCTCAAGGCCGAAAAGGCTTCATTTTTTACTTAGGTTCCACTTGCAAACCAACCTGGCGGCGGCAGCACTTAAATTACATACAGCTCTGGAAAAAATTAAGAGACCACTGCACAGATTTCTTGTAATCAGCATCTCCACATGTCTGACAGCCGTTCCATTCCAGTGTCAGTTGAATTCCAACCAAAGTCCACCTCATTCTACTTAATGTGTTTCTTTGAGGTGATCACCTGAACCAAATCTTATTTAATGAAGGAAAGTATAAAAAAAACACTGCTGTGGTCTTCACAATCCTCTTGCAATAGGACAAGCTGGATGGCAAAACAAGTGCAAGGAATGGGCCAAAAGGAATTAAAATGAAAAAATCATGGTTATTCCACAAAATATTGATTTCTGAACTCTTCCTGACTTAAAACATTAGTCTTATAGTTTCTAAATAAATAAGAACTTGTTTTCTTTGCATTATTTGAGGTCTGACAGCTCAGCTGCTGCTTCTTTTTATTATTTTGAAGATTTCTCATTTACTGCAAATAAATACAATTTTTTTGCTTGATTTCGGAGACAGTTGCAGTAGTTTATATAAAAAAAACAATGTAATTTTTCTCCAAAAATTTTCATTGAAGAGATAAAATCAGAGAAACTGAAAATGTTGCAGTGGTCTCTTAATTTTTTCTAGAGCTGTATAGGAAATCTCCAATAATCCACTTGGCTGGAAAATCCTATCAGGCGTCAGCTTTGTCACTAACAATCTCTCACAATTTTTGGATCTATTCCTTCATAAATACATAATAAATCTACAAAGCTTACTCAAAGATTTCTCTCATCTTATCATAGAATTACCAAAAAATCCTGTGGTCTTTATATTTATTCCTCACCACAGACACATAAATCCTTTCCTTAAATATTTAACATGACCTCAGGATTTCAGGTATTAAAATTTCTTTGCAGTGTTAACACTATTGCAGCAGAGCACTCATTGGCGAGAAGTGTTCCTTATGAATTTAAAGTTGCCTGCTTCCTAATAAACAGTCTATTTGGAATTTCTTAAGTAGCTTCACATTTTCTCCACTAATTTGCTCCTTATTTAACCTTTGCAATTGAAAAATTAAGCTAAATATACAGTTACAGGTTAATTATTCCTGCTTTTTTATACCATTTTCTTATTTGGAGTGAGAGGAGGATACTTTGGACATAAAGTTTCAAATGGCTATGCTTAAAGGGGTTGTCTCACTACAAAGATTAGCTTTCCACATGTAGGGAACACTAAATGAAGACATTTTCCAAATATATTGCATTGTTCATTTATTTTTTGTTAAGCAGCTACAAGTGATTTTATCACCGTCTGTGCTCTCTCTGGTTCCCCAAGCGACCGACCTGTGTACTACCCCCCCCTGCTGTTTTTTCTATCTGATAGCAGGGAGTGATGTCATCACACAGGTCTTGGCAGTGAGAGTTTGTTTGTTATCTGATCTTTCAGACAAAAGAGTAATTACTACTGCTTACTTTAACTCCGAAGCTTCCCTGGTCCTGACAGCATGAGATTTATCTATTTAGCAGAGGTCTGAATACATGCAGCTCATATGCTAATTACAGACAGCTTGACCAGGAAGTGACAGAGCAAAGCAGCATTATTTCATTCATGCAGCCTATGAAACTTTAAGATGAGACAACCCCTTTAAGGGCCTCTCCCGGTATGGCCTGACATGCATCAGATTCCACTCTCTGTAAAGGTTTTATTATTTTGCTTCAATTAATACTTTTTTATCTTGGATTATGCTGGACAACTCTCTGCAGAACTTTTCAACATGTGCAATTTCCTTCAAAGTTAGATATAAACTGAATGGGGCACATTTAAAGTCAGGTGCACCAGAATTCTGGTGCACAATTTTCAAAAGAGATAATGTCACATTTATTATGTGTTTTGGACAGTTTATAGACACTTCTGTACCTTGTCTTTAAAAAGGGGTGTGGCTTCAGTAAAAGGGTGTGTTTTATGGAAAAGGGGCAGGATCCAGTGTGCGCCACAGTGACATAGAGACAGACAACTTCAAAATGGTATAAAGTTAGACAATCCTAACATGGGCCAGATTTTTTTTTGTTTAACTGTATGTTTATTGAACATTAATAAACAGAATTTTTAACAAAAATATCACAAATGGTGCACATTGGATCCCATATTATTCAGCAAGACCAGATTCAAAGGGCTATCACAATTTCAGTATTTAGACTGCCTAAACCCAGAAATAGATAAACTACAAGAGTTCAAAGCTCGACACTTCTATTTACTCCCTTCCGGTTTCACTACTCAAACCACAAAGGACAAGTGAGCC
>JAODAL010027522.1:0-54814 GCA_025379985.1 Phyllomedusa bahiana
TTTTTAAAATATATTATGTGATGGAACAAGCAAGTGTTTTTTTGGGTACAACATCCCTTAGCAGCCCTGCCTGAATGAAACATCACACTATACAGAGCAGTGTGACACAGCACTCAGGGAGGGTGGTGGGCAGCTATATTATAGCAGCAATAAAGTAATGCATAACCCTGAATGTGAGCTATGTTCTGTTGTGCATGCAGTAGTAAGCGATGATGTACCAAATGAACATCATTACTTACTTCCATACACATCATATTATACAGTATCTCACAAAAATGAGTACACCCTTCATATTTTTGTAAATATTCTATTATATATTACTTGCAAAAAGTTAGGGATATTTGGCTTTTGGTTGAAATTTCAGAAGCAACATAAAATTTCTTTAAATATTTTTAAATGAACTAAATGAAGCCATCTCTGAACTTCCCTGAATTACCCAATACATTTAGGGGATTGGTTTGAATTGGATCTAAACAGTCCTCCTCATCATGTTGTTCACATTTTGACATCATGAGACCAAGACGGCATCTTACAATTGATCAACAGTACCTCGCCATTGCGAGGCTTCAGGTAGGATACCCTCAGACAGAAGTGACCACTGACCTTAGAGTGTCACAAAGTGTCATCAGCAGTTTGAAACAGAGATACAGAGAGACTGAGAAAGTTATAGAAACGCAAAGAAGTGGACGTCCTTTGGCTACATCACACACTGATGACCACTTCATTGTAAACAACGCCCTGCGGAATCAGATGATGAATGCCACACAACTCCAGGCACATTTAAGGGAGGTGAGAGGCAAACAAGTGTCACGTCAGACCATTCATAACCGTTTACATCAGCTTGGTTTGTGTGCCAGATGACTGAAAAGGGTACCTGACCTGGTTGATGCATAGCGCTCCCCCAGCATTGTTGCCGACCATCATTTCTGCTCAGAATGAATCAACTTTCAACATGAACAGCACTGATGACCACTGGCCCCCTTCATCCAGTGTAGATGCTCCCTGGCGTATGGAAGATGATGCTGCCTGGTGGTGTGTTTCAGGCCTTTCTAGCATGAAGACCACGCTAAAGTATCGATCCCCTAAATTTATTGGGCTAGTCAGGGATCAAAACCTGTTGAAATTTCCCATTAAACCCCTTATAGATTCAGCAAAATTGTGCAAAAAGTACTGATACACTAAAACAGTTGGACATGTTCATTCTAAAGTTAAAAGATGGTCTCATTTAGTTAATTTAAAATGATATAAACAAGATATGACACTTTGATACAATATAAAGTAGTCAGTGTACAGATTGTATAACAGTGTAAATTTGGTGTGCGTCAAAATAACTCAATACACAGCCATACATGTCTAAACTGCAGGCAAAAAAGTGAGTTCACCCCTAAGGGAAAATGGAGAAATTGTGCCAAATGTGCCATTCTTCGTCCATGGTGTCATGTGACTAGTTAGTGTTATGAGATCTAAGTTGTGAACGGGGACCAGGTGTGTTAAATTTTGTGTAATCGCTCTCACACTTTCTCATACTGGTTACTGGAAGTTCAACATGACACCTCATGTTAAAGAAGTCTCTGAGGATCTGAGAATTGTTGCTTTACATAAAGATGGCTCAGGCTATAAAAAGATTGCCAACACCCTGAAACTGGGCTGCAGCATGGTGGCATCATATCCAGAAATTGTCTTTTGAAAATAGACATATGAGTGCTGCCAGCATTGCTGCAGAAGTTAAAAGGGTGGGTGGGGGTGAGGACAACCTGTCAGAGCTCAGACCATACAGCGCACACTGCATCAAATTGGTCTACATGGCTATCGTCTCAGAAGGAAGCCTCTTCTAAAGATGATGGCCAAGAAAGCCAGCAAGCAGTTTGCTGAAGACAAGCAGACCAATGTTGTCAAGTTGGTAATTTAAGGGAAAAAACATCAAAAGTCTGTTTCATCATCACATTCTGATTAAGCTCATCAGATAGTTTGTTAAACTGCTTTTACTGCTATACATCCTTATCGAAGTATCAGATATCTCTCACACAGCTTTCCTTGAGACAGATGCAGTGTCTGCTAGAAGCAAGACATTGAAGGCCTTCCTCCTACCCCCAGATGATACAGAGCGTTTGGGAATGTGTCATATCAGCTAATGCTTCATACGTACATGCACATTATAACTTGTCACTTAGCAACCGCCAATTAACCAATCATGTAGTGATAGAATAGTCATGTGATTAAAAAGTTCTATTGGAATGTAATTTACTGTGATTAAACTTCAGATTTCATGTCCCAAACGGAAGTGTGGGTCATATCTCTCGAGCTCCGGCTATCGGCAGCAATAATAATAATATAATTCGGAGGAGGCATTTAATTGGATAAAGGAGTGGAACAAAGATAATTTCCACACCGATTTAATCATCTTGACAGTGGTGCCGTGCTCTCAAATGCCCAAGGACTATCCGGATTGGAGCTGACGCCTTACCATCTACTGAACGGTCCTGGAGTGCCCGAATCATTTGGGGCCTGATCAACCCCACAGAAACAGGTAAGTTTGCAGACTTTTATAAAGTCTGTGACTTATCTGTTTTTTGGACATTCTAGTGAAAGTCTTTTGGTGGTTGTCGCCTCCCTTAGGAGACCTGTGTAAGCGTTCAGGTGTGCCTCCAGGATGTGCTCTGGTACTGGCGTGCGTATCATATGCGTATACCTTTTAAACGCTACCAATTAATGCCTCTGCTTGTTGCTCTGTAAAGTATACGTGACTGGATAGTGTATTTTCCTTTCGGTATCATATTTCAGTGTAGGCCAGGAGCTGGGATCCTGATGAGAAAAAAAAAAAAAAGAGATATCAGGGATACATTCCCTAAGAAGCGACCCGGTAGCAAAACCAAGCCTGTCATAAGTTATATACAGTTATATACAGATACAGTTATATACAGATATAGTTATAGAAAGATGATCTGAATTCCTGAAGAGAACAGGTTAAAGACAATAGCCAAAGCCTGTTATAGTTATAAACAGACGATCTGAAGAGAACTGGTTAAAGAGTAGCCAAAAGCCTGTTATAGACAGAAGATCTGGGTTTCTGATAAGCCTGTTATAGACAGAAGATCTGGGTTTCTGATAAGCCTGTTATACAGATGGTATAGACAGATGATATTTAAGATTACCTGCTGACGAGCAGAAGACATTAATTAGTGTTAGGTATGTTCGTGGCTTAATATCAACATACACGTGTTAATTTGTTCTGTTTTACTTAGGTAAGAAAAAACTGCATTCAGGGTTAATTTTATATTCAAGCTACATCCCTTGTTATCTCTCACACTGAAATTCTGGCAGAGTGTATAACCTTGGCTTCGATTCAAAGCATCTTTTAAGGAGGGTTGGTAGCTGCGGAGGTTCACACTTCACTTTCTCCCCTCGGCTCTATGGCGTACTGAAAAATTATAGCGCTCAGTCAAAAGGTGCAGTCGAGTAGTTTGATTGAAGAGAAAAATAGTAAAATATATATATGAGACTTGAGAGAAAAAGTTAATGATACGCTCTGTGTAACGAGCATAAATCACAGAGATTACACGCTAGTATGTGGGAGACAAGCACTGAAAGAAAATAACGATGTCTTGGCAAAGCATAATTACATTGAAACTGAATGTAAAAAATAAGAAGGATTTGAAGAATGCATATGTATAAAGAGTGAGCTGCCACCATTCCAAGATGGTGACTTTCAATGTTGGTGGACTGACGTCATCAAATACCATTAAACGACTTCAATGTTGAGTTGATTGTGGTGGGGAAGGATCATACAAAACTAATCACACCTTGTATTACCTCACTCCTGCCCTCAACGGTATTTTCCCTCAGTCCCATGCAGAACTCCCTTATTTTCCTGTAGCATTTTTATGAGTCCAAACATTCTCTGTATCCGGAAATGGAAACCAACCCCGCCCTTTTCCTCTTCACCCTGTGGCCATTATTTTGTAGTCCCCTAAGCAATCCAAAGAACTCTGGATGCGTGGGAGTTCCGGGTATGAAGTTGTACAGCGACCCATCTTGCTCCACCTTACTAACGTTCCTACTCCCACCTACTCCGCCAGTTGCAATTCACTTGTTTACTGCTAATGGTCAACATTGATATGCCAAACTGTCGAGTGATAACCATTCTTGCCAGCCACCACACTGTAACTTCAACAACCAGCCCTACTATCACTATACCCTTTTGATCACAGCATCTGGGACCATTCTATGTACCCTCCTCATCTATAGCCCCTATTTTGATTTTAGTGATTAACGGTGAGGAAGACGGGAGGAGCACAAGTTGCAATTTGCTACAGGGGGCCAGGACTCCAGTATTTTTCCTATTGCTCACAGCACTCACACTGCTGCTCTAGGAGAGGACACATTACTCAGAACACCCACTGACTTCCTTGAGGATACTGCCCACAGGTCCTATCATCAAACTTAACGACACACGAACGTTGGACAAAACTACTCGTAACCCTATGGGTGAATTCTGGACCCTAAAAGGGAATCCATATCACCTGAAGGCTTGTACGTTCATTACTCAATTTGGGACACAAACACCACTCTGTTACCATCATTGTTGGGGGACTTGTATCTCAGTATACTACGGGCAGTATGTCAATCCTGCAAATGGCATCTCCGCCCCTCCACAGCATCGTTGGTGGACATAGCGGCACAAATTGTTCAATACGGTAGTAGAGAGATACAGCAAGCCTGTGATGACTTCAGTTCAGCGTGCCTTTTCCTGTGTCCACTGTACTTGTCACTTGCGCAGGCAGAATAAACTGTGATGCTGTTGGACCTGTATATAATAACTAGAGATGGGCGAATTGATTCTAACGAAGTGGAATTCGTTTAGAATTTCAGGAAAACTTCGGTACGTCAAGCACTATATAAGTCACGGGAAGACGCGACGCTGGGAGCTCATTACCGCTCTCTCTGTACTGAATTAGGCTCAAGGTGCTGTCGCGGCTGTTTATGGGATAGCTAATACTAAAGAAATCATTTTTACTACAGCGATTTTTGGGGGGCATCTCAGCTTGTCTCAGAGACTGCTTCTCATTACGTTCTATTTCTGATTTTGTGGGGTATTGGATCTGAAGTCCAGGTGGTCCAGGTGCAGACTGCCATATCATGTTAATGCTATTGATCACTGCAATTGAATATCCAAGGGTGATCTAAGCCTGTTACTGTTGTATTATTTAAAGAAACAGCGTTTTTACAATACAAATACCACTTCATTTTTGGCCTGCTCAATTCTTTGCGCAATTTATATCCAGGGGTCAATTAAGCGTGCCCCCAGCTAGCCGGCTTGTTTCTGCTGCTGTGGTGACTAAAGAATCCGTCCTTTTCACCGGCAAAAAAGACATTTTTCCTGTAGACATAATTCATACCGAAGGTTTAATTACAAGTTTTTTTTTTTGCCTCTTGTTGTGTATGCGTATAATACACGCATACTGTAACACGATACAATGCTGGTAGTTTTTGTTGCTCAATTTCTTTTGCGCGATTTACATCCAGGGGTTAAATTTATGCGATGTCTCTGCTGCTGTGGTGATAAAAAGGAAAACCATTTATTTCTCGCCAAAAAAAATATATTTTTCCTGTAGCATAATTCACAAGGCGAGGTTAATTTACAAGTTTTCCTCTTGTTGTGTAGCGTAATAATACACGCCATTGTACACGCTACAAAGCTCATAGTTTTTGGTTGTCAATTCTTTTGTGCAATTTACATCCAGGGGTTATTAAAGCGTTGTTCTGCAGATTTGGGGACTAAAAGAAACCGTTTATTATCACCGCCAAAAAATACATTTTTCCTGTAGCATAATTCACAAGCGAAGCGTTAACTTTACAAGTTTTTCCTCTTGTCTGTGTAGCGTTAAAATAAACGCCCCATTGTAACCACGCTACCAAAGCTCGTAGTTTTTCGTGCTAAATTCTTTTGCGCAATTTAATCCAAGGGTTAAACTACGTATTTGTCTGCAGTTGTACTCAGTAAAGGGAAACCTTTGTTTTTCACCGCCACAGAAGATATTCTGTAGCATAATTCATTTCCGAAGGGTAATTAAGCCTGTTTGTGCTTTTATATTTCAGTATAAAATACAGAGTTTTTAAACGGCACATACAAAGTCAATTTTCCTGGCACATTTTGTGGACGCTCAATTTATATCACAAGGGTTACCCAAAGCTTGTTATGGGTTCATTTGGAGTCAAATACAGGGTTGTGTATTTATCATATACAGATATCATCATCTAACAGTATCTGTACATTTTGAACAAACAGTATGTCCAGACAGAGAGGTGCAGGCTCACCTCTTCACCTGCGAGTGGCAAACAAACATTCCTCGGAGCAGGCACAGGTCGCACGCACAGCAAGGGGAACCGCTCAGCTGCAGGGTCACTCGGTGAGGCCAGGACTAGCCGCTTGTCATCTAGCGGCCGTGTGTGACCAGCAACCCAAGGGTTCTTGATGGTGACTGGTCTTCCACTCCCTCCCAGATGACATCTAACAACCCAGCCAAGAGTCGGGTGGGCAAGTCAGACAAATACCCTTTGTTGGCATGGCCCTGGAGCGGAGTTTCAGCGGCCCTCAAACTGTCTCAACCCGCTCTGTCCCATGCGGTTACTCAGCCAGAGTTCTACTTGTGGTTTGGGTCAGCGCCTCTATTATAGCAAGGATGAACAAATTGAGGAGGGGCAGTCAGCAGCTTACTTGGCAGAGACAGAAATGGGCGCCAATATTCCTGCTTCTTTGCAGTAGGCGGCCAAAGTATAGATGTGGTGAGTGGCATGGGAGGTCACTTGTGAGGGTCAGCCTATGCCATAACAAGACCGGGTGATGGGACAGCAGTGCGTGAACACAATTAGATGATTATGTAGCGACCGCAACTTGGGAGCCGGGTGAGCAAGCGGCTTCATCATCGTAGGGAAAAAGAGGGCATCAGCTTGCGTGTAAGGCAGTGCGCAGCAGTAAGGGGGATTGTGCGTGGCTGTGAGTTAAGCGGGTGAAGCACACAGTCGTGATGGTACGGGAGCCAAGAGGCCATGGGTAGAAAACCCGTCTTCGCTGATCAAGAAGTAGCGGCACAGGGGGCTAGTGGAGTAGGACGCGGCCCAGGTAGTAGTTTCACTCAGGGTGCGCAGCGTTAGCGGTAATCAGCTACTCGGCATGTGGCAGTTCTTTGCTAAGACACCGGAGAGCGAATATGGGTTTTAAAAAGAGGGAATCTTGTGGCCAGTGGGGGAGCTTCCATTGAGCCAGTTCAAAGCTCCCACCACCTTGGGAAAGGAAAGCAAAATTTTCTCTTTGGGGCTCTCTCCTCCCGTGTCCTGCTCCCCGCTACTCATGCGCCACATGTTCAGGAGGCGGGGTTCAAAGAGACAACAGTATGGTTTCAACCCCTCCCCAAGGGGCACGTGACCGTGCTCCTGCCAATTGTTGGGACTAAATCCCTCCCTTTTCCCAAAAGGTGGGGCTCTGCACCTTTAGAGAACTAATGGGTTGTGGAGCCGGTGGAGTTTCCCAAACCGTAATTTTTTTCCCCAAAAAGGCAGTACCAGCACTTCATAAATATGTGAACAGAAGTGGGCCGTCCCTTTGGCTTATCGGTTTGTTCCAAGGTGCAGGGAGCCGGGGCTCGGGGGCTGTAACTAGGCCCGGGCCGTACATGTCCTTTTAGGCCCAAAACCCCCCAAAAAACCCTTGGGAAAGGGACCGCTTTCTCCTCACGTTGCAAACTGCGGCTTTCCCGCCCCTGTCCGCCCCTTCCCCTCCACCCCACCCCATCTCACCTCCACAAGTACTGCCCATCATACCATGTGTAAGGGGACAGCGGAGCAGTTTTACACCTGGCTTCCCCCGGGGAACGAAGTCACACGGGAGGGAAATGCTCCGGTATGCAGCAAAAAACGATGTGTGGCTTTCTCCCCCCCAACTGCAAATTGGAACCAAGGTACGGACAATGGGTAAAAGGTGTCCCCGCTGCAGGGAAAGGGGTTTGTCCCTGGCCCTGATGGCGATGTTTTCAATCTGTTGTGAAAAGGGGTTCCCGAAGTCTTCCACCGATTTCAAAAAGATTCTGAAAACGGGTTTTATGACTTCATCCCTTCCTACAAAACGGGAACACCTCCCCGGTTTGCAGCGGAGAACGGCTCCCCAAAAAAAACTCTGATATGGATGTTTCCCCCCAACGTTTAATTCCACCTGACATGGGACCGAGTTAAAAAAGAAAGGCCATTAACGATTTTTTTGATGACCCGGGGGGGGAGTACTCCCCTTTGTAACTTTGATTCGTGTGGCAGCCATGGTGACACCGCCTTTTTGTTGGGGCCCATTCGAGGAGGTACGTTTTTTTTCAGTCGCCAGGACTGGGGATGAATAACCCCATTCATGCTTTTTGTCCCGGAAAGATGCTGAAAAAACTGTCTGGGGGGGGGATGCAGACGTGACGACTCATCTCGCGGCCACAGAGTCCCGGGGGGGACTGAAAGAGGAGGGGAGGAGGGGACATTGGAGCAGAAAACATTTCTGGGAAATGAGTGGATTTTTCCCAGGTGACAAGAGAGGAGGGGGGAGCGCTGGAGGAGGGAGATGGAGATGAGGAAGACGAGGGAGAAAACCCACAAGACCGTGGCAGTATCAGTGGAGATGGGGCGGGAGCCCCTCGGGTCACTTGTGCATGGCCCGCGCATGTGATTTCCTGGCTGTGACACCAATTAGTCCGCATCCGGCGAGGGGTGATTTGGGTCTCCACCCCATTGGCCTTCGTACCGGTCCAAAAAGGGAGCCTTTTTTCCCCCCTTTGAGAGGGGGAACAATCAAATATATAGGGAAATCTCCATACATTGGCCCTGCCTAGTGCGGCCATGCCTCCTCTAACTTCTGACCCGGGGGGTCTTCAGCGCTCACGTACTACTGCCGCGGGTGGGGGGCAGGTGGGGGGGAGAAGCAGTACCAGCTCCAAAACAGCAGCAACCTAATTGGATCATGATGGGAGCTTCCTTCCCCCCCCCCTGTGGGGGGGTAGTCGCCGCAGCGCAGGCCTGGGCTTTCCCCGAACCAACTGGCGGTGGCCTACTTGGACAGCACTCTGCCACCCAAAACCGTCTATGGGCAGCCAAACTGGATTTTTGGCCGCAACTTGCCTTTTCGGGGGGGTTCCTGCCCCGGCCCGTAGGTGGCATCAGGCCAACCACATGTTACCCCCAAAAAGGACCCGCTTGCCCCGGGAAAGTGGGGGGAATGACCTTTGTCAAGATGAATCAGGCGTGGATCGGATGAAGGATTTTCCACACCAATGCCTTAGGCGTCAGACTACATCAGCCATGACGCTTCACCCAAACTGTGAGAAATGAGTAGGGTTCAAATTACCTGCCTCAGCCACTATTCTGATGTCGCCTCCACCTGATGCACACATATGCTGCCAGTTTCTCCATCTGCCACCAACGATCTTTACCAGCGGACTGAATTGCCACCACTCCACACTCTGTCATTTGCCACTCTATGACCTCATGCTGCTGCTGTTGCTGAGTGCCGGACATCCACACTGTGTCATGTGCACTCTCTGACCTCATGCTGTGCTGCTGTTGTTGCTGCTGCGGTCACCTACACACTGTGTCATTGTGCCACTCTCTGACATCATGCTGTTGCTCCTGCCGTCACCTCCATTCTCTGTCGTCATTCTCTGTCATTGTGCCGTCATTCTCTGTCATTGTGCCATTCTGCCGTCATTCTCTGTCATTGTGCCACTCTGTGGCCTACTCCTGTTTTTGCCAGCTCCAGAATGACAATGTGCCACTGACTGACCTCATGCTGCTGCTGCTGTCGTGCCCTCCACACTGTGTATTGGCACTCTGTGGCCTACTACTGTTTTAGCACTCCAGAATGTCATTGTGCCACTGCCTGACCTCATGCTGTGCTGTGGTGCTGCCGTGACCCTACCTGTGTCATTGTGCCCACTCTGGCTATTACTCCTTTGCCCTCACCTCCAGAATGTCATTGTGCCCACTGCCTGACCTCATGCTGTGCTGCCGTCTCCTCCACACTGTCATTGTGCCACTCGTGTGGCCTACTAGTTTTTGCCACTCCAGAATGTCATTGTGTCCAACTGTCTGACCTCATACTGGTGCTGTGGTGCGTCGTGCCCGCCACACTGTGTCATTGTGCCACTATGAGGCTATTCTGTTTTTGCCACTCCAGAATGTCATTGTACCACTCTCGACCTCATGCTGCGGTGGCTGCTGCGTCACTCCACACTCTGTCATGATGTTGCCACCTGAGCTCACAGCTTGTTTTTTTACTGCTTTCGATGGCATGACTTTATCAGGGCTACATTCCGCTTCCAGTTTTTTCTCTGTTTTTGCCCTTTAGTGCCAGGGAATTTTATAGTTGAAGGATTCAAGAGTGACGGCAGTTTTTTTTTTTGTTTTTTCCATCTGAGTGTCCTACTAAAAACACAACATTTTTGAAGCCCAATCAAGCTGTCCCTCTGCATATTTAAGCAGGCACATACGTTCTCAGCACCCTGCAGGCTCTGTGCAGCCTGGAAATAGCTGTTTTTTAACGCGATTCGTTCTGAAGTATTCGGACAGAAACGATTTTGTCGGAAAATTTGGCGAAGTGACCGAACCGAATTTTTGAGTAATTCGCCCATCTCTAATGCTAATACATTACACTCTTTGTCAGTTTTACACAGACAGCACACAGTGTGCCCTGAATGTAGGCTCACTATACAGAAAGCTTTGGGGCTACTTCTAGCTCTGAAGGGCTGCTGATTGACTTTTCCCCGGGCTTGACTGGGTCACCCAATGGAGCATGAGAATTCCCTTTATGACATGGTCACGGTCCGCGGCATTCAAAGGGCTAAACAGAGGGGATCAGAGGGTTTCTTCCACTACTGGCAGTTTACATTGAGACTGCTCGAGGAACAGAAACTGTTATCTTATAGCTTCTTTCCTAGGCAGTTTACCAGTGCTGTGAGCGCTGAAATCTCTTTCTTTCAGCGACATTTAAGACGTTGCTGCAGGATGAAGACAACGCAACTATATAAAGTCGATGGGCGGACGTTTAGGAGTTAAGTATTTGTTTTTCCACCATAGATTAAATAACATATCACTAGGATGTGCCATCATTGCCTGATAGGTGCAGGTTCCACCTCTGGAACCCACACTTATCTTGGAAATGGGCCCCTGAAAGTTAAAGAGCAGACTTTTATATTTCTATATTTACTATTTTGCCTTAGGCAAACTTAAACTCTATCAGTTCTCTATCTATTAAACCATAAAACGTAACTTTTATTTATCTAACTCTTAACCTCTTACACACTATTTAAAAACCTGATTCTCAGCCTCATTCTGTAACCCTTTTTGCTTCTGAAAGAGGGAATAACTCCCTTTCCTATCATCAAGTTGGTGGAACCCACCTATTACAGGGAGCCTTATATCTTTACCATGTGTACTAGCTTCAGTCAGGGATCCCAAGCCAACTACTAGGGCAGGCGTCCCTATTCTCATAGACAACAGACAAATAAGGCCCTCTTGTGACACCGTCTGCAGCAGGTGACACTTGCTAGACAGGGGAGAGATCACAATATATATAAACGTCAAGCACTGACCTCGCGACCTGTTTCGCCAGCTAACCTGGCTTTTCAAGGTTTAGAGGTACGATCACATGTGGTCTACGCATCACTTCCTTTTATATTATGGATTAGGTAAACACCCCAAACAGGTGTCACCATTTTAGCCCTCAGAGAATCCACATAAAGCCTATCTCCCTTTCCGCGCGTGCAACTCATAACATGTTCCTGCTAAATGGCTGCCTCCATGCCTTCATGAGCCAAAAAACTTCGACAATTCACCATCTCCATAACAGGCTTGCGCCCAATCTTCCCGTACTGCCACCGTGCCAAAGCACTGCACAACAAAACCTCAGCCTGACTGTGATGGGCTTCCATCTCACCTCTCTCACATTATTGCAACTGCGTGCCTCACCCAGAATGAACCAAGCAGACCAGGCACCACACCACACAGCACACTGCCATCTCCGCCAAATCCCACAAAGCCCTCTCTTCCACCATCAACATGCACATTCATTGGGAACTAAACTCATGCACAACATGGTCCATCCGCACACACCATCTTCCCACAAAGCTCTTCTCCCATGCATGCAACATGCATATTCACTCCAACAGAGCTGCAGGCCCCATCAAACACATGCTCCACTGCATTGTACAGCATTGTCTCAAGACTATATTCACAAACCACTTGTCTTTTACATGCAATATTCACGCTCATTTGTAATATTCATACTCATTTTAACAACACTGCAGGCTCCATGGCCAGCCCTCCCCCCCCCCCCACAGTCCGACCCCACAAGCTCCCCACTGAAGATTCCCTCCCACGGCCCACAGCCAGCCACCCAATCCACCACATCACAATTGGAGCATGCAAGAACTCCAGCACCCCCAAATGCACAGCATCCAGCTGCCGCTCCCGCACCGACCAGCGCCGCAGCAGGAAGACAACAAATCTCCACACATGAGTACATACATGAACCGGTCCCTGCAAAAAGCAATACAACATGCTTCCTAATTTGTTAATAGAAAACGTGGCCTCTCGTGATGAATTATCTGTCATTCATTACAGACCCGGGGACAATTGGAGGAAAAACGTAGAGGCAAATAAAGGGCGAGGGAGAGGGGAGGGGGTAAGGGGCGTGAGGAAGTATGGGAAGGGTGGGGGGGGGAAACAAAAAAAAAACAAAAAACACATATATCAACATCTGATGCTGCCATAGTCATTATATTCAACTGTGCTATTCCACTTGACCGTACTTAATCCAATTATATCATGTTTCTTCAAAAATTATTATATAGGGAATCAGCAGATCAAATAACTCGCCGAAAAATGAAAGCTTCATTTCGGCCTTTAGTTTCAATGTATTGAGTCTGTGTATCCAATCTTGCCTCTTCCTGAAAACAAAAAATTACATCAAATCGCCCTTTCTTTCCCCTAGTTTGTACACATATACCAAAATTTTAGCACTCTATTTCGCCATATGTACTTCCAAAATGTGTATTGCTAGGGGAGGTCACCTCTAGTTTTATATAATACTAGATGTATCGAGATCCGACGACGAATCTCCTGTTGGTTTTTCCACATAGATCTTGGGGCAGGTAACATAGCACCCATAAACCACCCTCTCTGTTATACATGATGATTGTCTTATATTAAATCTTCTTTATCAATGGGATTAAAACAAAATCTTTAGTTTTCATATGATGGACAGAGTATGAACAGTTGCCACCGGATATGAGCCTACCACGGAGCTGCAAACCATGTTTTTTGCCATCTCCCTCCAAACATGGATATGTTCAAAATTCATCCCTAGATTTCTTCCTCTTCTATTAAGTGACACTAGGGGATTTAGAATATCACTCAGGGAATACTGGATCTGCCTCAGGAAAAGTGCAATGTCTTTAAGTATAGTCTCATTTCATTAGTCTATATCAAAGGTACTTTACATCGAATTAAATCGGTTTTTCTTCTTCTTTTTACTGATTAAATATGTCCTCTGTCACTGTCAAAGCCTATTAAACGCCTTCCTCAAACATTTTTTAGGATAACCCTTGCTGAAATAACGTGATTTAACTGTATACTTTCTTCATTGAAATCTCTAATGTAGAAACAATTTACTACGAGCCCTAAGAAATTGGCTCTTGGGAATCCCCTTTTTTTGTGATGGGGATGCAACTAGAGGGAAATGTAACAAACTATTGGGGTCCGTATTTTTCGAAATTCTTTGTCGAATCTGCTTATTTTCATCCAACATCATTTAAGATCCAAAAATAAATTTTCTCCCGGATGAAATTTCAACATGTGATTTCATCCCAATTTCATTAATCATTAAGTTAGATTACAAATTCCATGAATAATTTTTCACTACCATTCCCAAAAAATCAGGAATATCATCAATAAAGCGCCCCCAAATTAAAATCCGATCTGTGAATATTTCAAGGTGTTCAGAAACAATTATAGCATCCTCCCCCAACCTAAAAATAGATTAGCAAAACATTGGTGCCACAGGACACGTTCCCATGGCGGCCGCCCTTTTTCTGGTGATAAAAGGGGCCATCAACAAAATAGAGTATGTGTCAAAACAAAATCCAATAGTGTAACAAAATCATTGTGTTCCGCTAAATTGTGTCCCTCTTTGTGTCAAAAAATACTTGATTGCTTTCAGGCCCAGGTCATGTCTGATGTTACTGTTTAGGGTTTACGGTCTAAAATTGCAAGAAGTGTACTCTCACTCTCCACTAAGATCGTTAATTCTATCACAGTGTCCTTGAATCTTTAAGATATGAAGGAAGTCCTCAGTGACAAAGGGCCTCAGTATACGATCAACATAAGTGCTGGGTCCTTGTGTTAAAATTGTTTCTACCTGGGTCTATCGGTCTTTCTGGATTGGCACAACTCCTTTATGCACTTTTGGTAATGCATAAAAGGTAGCAATAGTAGGGATTCACATTTAGCATAAATTTCTTATCCTCCTCAGTAATTAATTTTTTTCTCCAATTCCCAAATCCCAAATCCTTTTAATTATTTCAGGATACTCATTGGTTGGGCGGGTTGGGTCTTTTGGAAGCCTCTCATATGTTTCTGAATCACCAAGTATTCTCTACATCCATCGCTCTATAGTCACTTTTATTTAGATGACAATATTACCACCCCTTGTCCGGGTTTGATTACTATCTCCTGTTAGATTGTTAGTGTTTTATTTTTTTTTTCTGTCTTTTTTTTTTTTTTTTTTTTGTTTTTTTGTTTTGTTTTTTTTGTTTGCTTAGCTACTTCTTCCTACCATTTTAAATTAAAGAGATGGTTGTCGTCTGAGTGTAGTTTCTTTATGTCATGCGGGTTACTACTTCCCAAAACGTATCAATAAATGATAATGTGATATACGGGAGGTGTATTCTAGATTTTGGCTTAAATTTGTCAAAGGTATATCTAGATATTATGGGGTTCCTTCACCTTCAACCTGCAAGTGTTCAAGATTACCCAATGTTTTCTCCTCTAGTTTCCTAATGGTTTGTTCATCTGTACTTTTCATTCTTATTGTATTTATGCCAAGCCCCTCTTGCAAAGATTATATCTTTTTACCCATCACAATACATTATTTGGCATGGGAGTGAACTAAGACGTATGACAAACATCGTTTGTGATTTTCGTTAATTTATGAGAGGATAAGTTAAATCATTGTAGTGCTCCATCCTTTGTTATTTCTGATGCTTCCCATCTCTCGAGCCTTCTAAGAGAATACTGGTGGTTCTAAAAAAAGTGGGTGTATTTGCGTCTGAGATTGAGTTTGCGCTGTGTTCATAACCTGTCTTTCCTGCCACTGGTTGGCGTATTTGTATTGCATTTTAAAATCATTGCACCCCCCCTCCCCCCTATGCTCCCCACCATGGGCCACCACAAACACATCACTCAGATGCAGAAGTAGGACAAATGTATTTGATCCACTGATCCCTCTCCCGATTGACATCTCTGTGGATTTGATCTTGCACTGCCTGAGTAGAAGATTTTTTATGCGTTTTTTCTTATTTGTCCACCTCAGTATTTCTCTGACCTTCCTCAGCCCACTTTTCTTCCCTGCCGTATAGCTATTTATAGAAACCTGTGGTGGAATTATTCCACAGCAGATTGAGTTCGGAATTGACAAATCTGAATACAGATTAGTTTGTAGGTAAAATCCTACTATTTTTCCAATCAAATATAACGCTGATTGTTATAAAGTCTTTTCGATCCCTCAGTTATTTGTTAGTTTCTTCTAATTTTTCTCTCAATGAGTTCTTGTTTCGTTGTAATTTTTGTTCTAATTCAGGGGAAATCTGGATGGCCGAAAGTTATTAATCTCCACTATCACCTGATTTAGTTGTTCACTTAATTTATTGAATGAAAATTCTCTCATATTCTGACAGAATTTCATACAATTTCAGAGAGCATGCAGTTAGCAGTTTTTCCCAGCCCTTGATAAAAATGGGATCTTCTAAATGCTGGTATTTGGTCTAATCCCGTAATCCTCTATAAAATTGTTGTTGTGATATATGGTCTCTGAATGGTACTTCCTCTGCCTGCCCGAATTTGTTGTTTGTCTGTTTTATTTAGTTTTGAAAAGGCTATATGGATGTTAGTTCATTCAATGGAATTGGTTGATTAGAAAATACTACATTAGCTTCCTGTGAAAAAATATCAAATTAATTTTGTGACTCCAAAAAACTTGCCATTCCCTAGATCCCCACTTTGAACTTCCTGTTCCCCAAACTTGTCACTTAATCTCCAAAAATTGGGAATCTCGGTCAAGAGAACAAGAGTGACTTTTGGATCACATATATTACTATTTTGCCATAGCAAACTTATAAACTTATCAGTTCTCTTAATTCTATTAAACACTAAAACGTAACTTTTATTATATATAACTCTTATACCTATATACACACTATTTAAAAACCTGATCTCTATCCTCCATCTTTAATCCTTTTTTTTGTTGCTTTGAAAGAGGGAATAACTCCCGTTTCTATCTGCAAAGTCTGGTGGAAACCCCACCTATTAACAGGTGAGCCTTTTATCTATAGCAAAGTACTACTTCAGTAAGGGATCCACAGCCTCAACTACTTGCGCAGGCGTCCCTAATCTCAATAGAACAAGAACATATAGGCCCCCTTGTGACACCGTCTGCAGCAGGTGACCTTGTGGAAAGAGGGAGAGATCACAATTAATAACGTCATGCCTGACCCTTTCGGGGGGGGGCCCCCGGACCGGGTTCGCCACCTAACCTTGGCTTTATCAAGGCTTAGAGGTCGATCAATGTGGTTCTAAGCTCACTTCCTTTTGCATCTGGTTAGGTAAACTATCCCCAGTCAGTGGGCTCACAATTAGCCCATCAGAGGAAGCCACTTATGCACACTCACCCTGTGCCCGCAGGGCAACAATCAGACATGTCCTGGCTTAATGCTGCCTCCAAGCTCTCATGAGCACTCAAAATAAATATAACGGCACGACAAATGTGCTCCATCGCCTGAACATGGCGGTGGCGCCCCATCTGTACCGTTACTGCCACGTGCCATGCTAGCTGCATCTAATCATATACATCCGATGCACTGACTGTGATGGGATTCCATCTCACCTCTCTCACATTTATTGCAATGCATGCCTCACCAAGATGAACCAAGCAGTCCCAGGCGCCACCACCACACAGCACACTGCCATCTCCGCCAAATCCACAAGCCCTCTCTTCAACATAACATGAATCATTGGGAACATCAACTCCATGCCAACAGACCTGTTAATAGGTGGGGTACCACCAGACTTGAAGATAGAAAGGGAGATATTCCCTCTTTCAGAAGCAAAAAGGGTTAAAGGATGAGGCTGAGCTCAGGTTTTTTAAATCGTGTTTATAGAGGTTAAGAGTTAGTTGCTATAATAAAGTTTACGTTTTAGGATGTTTAATAGATAGAGGAAATGATAGAGTTTAAGTTTGTATGGCAAAATAGTAAATATAGAGATCAAAGGTTCTCTCTTTGTTTCTCTTGCGAGATTCCCAATTTTTTGGAGATTAGGTGACTTGTCTATATAGCTCACTCCAAACATCAGCTATATTGTGGATCTTTTTTCGTCTTTATATGTACTATTGCATGCTTGATCTGATGTAGGAATAATTCAGGTTTGGTTCAGCCTAGGTCTCTGCGTAGGGTCGCCCTTATTGGGTGGGCTACCCTCCATTCTTCTGGCAGGTAGTCTTATATATATACAGGGTTAGTACAGGGATTGATTAGGCCCTTGTGCTTTATTGTTTCTGATAATATTTTTTTGTTATTGAAAGCAGTGTTTTTTTCCTTGATTCAGACTGCGGCAGGACTTGCCTACTGCAGATGAATATGAGCATTATCTTATGAGATATGGCTTTCTCATGCAATGCTGAAAACGCTGCTCTGACACTGTCCAAACTAATTAGACAGAGTCAGAGAGCTATACTGCATGCCCTCTTGCAGCACTGAATCTGTAGCTCCCACCTGACAGATTCAAGGCATATTAACATATTGTGCACTGATTGCAAGAGAATGGGAAGTCGGGAACGGAACATTTCATATAGATTTTAGATCAGTATGAAAATTATTAAAGATTAATGTGTATAACTGTTTTTTAAGACAGATCCTATTGGCATCTGATCATATACAGTACATATTTAAAGTATGAATATGAGGATGTACAGTAAAAGCAAGAACTACAGCTCCTCAAAAATCTAACTTTTGGATACGACTGTAATTCAAAATAAGATGAAGTGTGAATGTGGATGAACCTCTGCATAGGGCCCATTCAACTAGTGCATACATCCTGGTAGTCCAGTGGTTCGTACTACAGCCTTTAGTTTTCTACTAAACGAACCTTGGCTTAGAATTAGAATGTCCTCCCTGTGCTTTCATGGGCTTCCTTCGGGCTCTATGGATTCTTCCTAAATCTGAATAAACATAAACATACATCAATTGGCTTTCTGTGATATTGTATTAACATATTTCACAGCAGCACTGTACAGAGCTTATTACTCAAACTGGTTTATTAGGGCTTATAATATAAATTCCAAAGTAACCAATCTATGGGCTTTCGTAATATGAAAGTAAACACACAGAAAAACATGGAGAATATACAGACTCCATGCAGTGGCCTTTGGACAGATTCAACCCATGACCCCACCACTGCAAGGCAGCAGTGTTAACCACTAAATCGCCATGCTGTCCGGTAACATTGGTTCTAGTTATGAAGTAGTAGATATCTAGGGAACAATCAAGAAATGTAGAGCAAATTAATAGCTACTGTATGTAACACATTTTATACTTAAATTCAAAGATAACCAAATGGCAACTTAGTAACATGAAATAATAAATTCACATTTTATACCTACCAGACAGTGTCACTATGTAAACAGTACATTAAATAGTGAAATTATTTATTTTACAGTATCCATTGGTGGAACTGATTGTGAGTATTAAAAACTTTTCCTATTCCTCTCAAGTTCTGTGATATTGTATGTATTGCTATGTATACATTATACATGTATCCAAGTCTATTTATTAAATTGAAGTAATATAGAGATAATACCATAAACCTTTAAAGGTGTTATTCTATGACTACATTCAGCAGTTACAAATGTAACAAAGTTTAACTTGACAGTGAAATGTTGGTATTCAGTGCTGTAATGTGGTCATGTGCATTAAAAAACCTTAAATGATTGTAGCCCTAAGTGAACTCAACAGTGGGGATGCCAATTAAGTGTTGAGATGTTGTTTCTTTGTGACAAAAATAAGAATTTATTGCTTTGGATCACAAGGGTAATTTGATAAAACATCAAGAGAGGTTACTGGGTTTACATGTCCAGAGCCATGTCCAGGTGCAGAGAGGTAGATTTACTATGGTAATTGTGTCACAATTCTGGGGTCATTTGTACCAAAAATTTGGAGGACATGCATTACACAACACTTCTGTTTTTCAAGGGTTTTGGCTTAGTGAAAGCACAAAGTAGATACATGAGCAACAAGCATGTTGCCATTATCTGACTAGCTCTTTACTAGCTTTTAATAGAGGTACGAAGAAGACACACTGGCTTACCTTACAAGGGTTGAATTCTAGTAAACAGCAGTTCACAAACTTTTCTAGAACTTCAGAACTTTTCTAAGGGGACTAATCCATGTCTCGGCTTCCTAAGAGTACGGCCACATGGCATATGTAAAATGCTGGTCGGATTCTGTTTAAGAATATGGCTGGTATTTTATCATCTTTTGCATGGTTTGCGGATCCGTCTGTCCCCTAGAACCATTGAATTGCACACCTTCTGCCCAAAAACCAGATGGAAGATTGTGCATGCTCCAAGTTTTTCGGAATGCCTGCGACTTAAAATCCGTTCAGTGTAGACTACTGAACGGATTTTCTTTTAAAGTCTATAGGTATGGTATATTGTCAGTTTTCAGACGGTTTCCAAATCTGCAAACCCTCTGGATATCCGATGAGTAAACCATGCCATGTGGATGTACCCTAATGCAGAATCTAGTCAAGATTCCACAGCAAAGAAGTGACATGTCAATTATTTATTTTTTCCATATTGTGTATTTGAATTGAAAGTGGAAAAAACAGCACCTCAGTTCTAGAATTCATGTCAAAATCTATAAAGTGTACATACCTTCAAGCATTGTAATTGATGAGAAAACAAAACATGAGCTTCCTTTACCTTCCATGAAGAACACCTCACTATGGCCCCAGTCACATCACATTTCTGGTCCCTATTCATGGTATCCGTTGGAATCTTTATGATCTCTCATAGGGGTCTATAAGGCAAATACAGCACTGCAGTTTCAGTTGAGATACATTTTTCGTAATGGGTACCATAAATAGGGATCAGAAATGTGATGCAACGGGCCTATCATGTCTTCATATGCTCCACTATTCATCCAGGCCAATATGTGTTCATTTACTAACAGGATCCGAAAAAAAATCGGATTCAGCAGTGGTTGGACGTCTCCCCACACCAAGGAATAGCAGATTTAAGTTTTCATTTGGCAAATGAGCTATTACTAGGAGTCTACACCATAAATATACCAGATTTATACACAGCTCATTTCACTGTTACTGAATATGGTAAGTTTTTTTCTTTCATGATTTATAACTGTAAGTATTTATAACTATAAGTATGGATATCACCCCTCTGTCTTGTCCAGGTACCACAAGATCAAACTATTTTGGATTACATATCACTTATTCATTCATTTTTATTAACTCTTTCTGGGAAAATGGGAAAAAAAATTCTGCCCTTGTTTTCGTTTTTTTACATTTTGTGTTGTTTGTTGTGCAGCATGAAAAATATATGTTATATTCTATGGATCAGCACAATGATAGCAACACAACATATTTATAGTTTTTCTATAATTTCTACTTTTTTAGAAAACAGGCCCATTTTATGAAAAAAAAAATAATAATTTTATAGTCACCACATTCCAAGAAAAAGAAACTTTTAATTCTTATAGCACTATAAGGGCTTTTTCATATCTTTTAAGAAAACCATTTTGGGATGCATACAAATTATTGCTTATCATAATTTTTATTTTATTTTACTTTTTTTTGAGGGGGAGGGCAGTGGAAGATGAAAAAATTGGAATTCCACCTTTGTGGAATTTTAGGGTGCAATGCATAGATTAACACACTAAATGCGGCTTAATGTATGTGATCCCGTTACTCTACCAGGTTGTATCTGACACAGCTTGCATAGCACTTAAAAAAAGGGGTAAATGGGATGATAGACATGAAGTCTAGCTTAAACATCGTTCTTTTGAATGCACTTGCATCAAAAAACTAATGTAGTTCCTGCAGTTCCATTGACCAGTATGCCTTTCTCTGCATTAAAAAAATGTGGATTTCACATATGAATGATAAATTTCTTACACTCCAATTTTTCACTTCAGTTCCAAAAAGATTCAGCCTTAAACCTGAAGTTCCAGAGTCGATAGCTGCAACGGATGAATCATTCAACGTGAAAGTATGTGGAAGGTACTAGTCCTATGTTCTTTTATTATTGTAGGAGGAGAGGGCAATCAATAAAAAAAAATAGCATGGAGGCAGCATACATTCAAGTTAGCAGATATGCGGTAGGCAAAGAAAGGTCTTCTACATTTACATATATTAGCATATAAAACTTCACTTTTAATTGAAATCTCTAAAAGAGGGTTCAAAATGACTAAAAATACAGTCCATAATTTGCGAACAATTTTAGAGTGTACTTTATCCACTTGAAAGATTGGAACTGGCTAACTCCTAAAGGTGCTGGCAGGCAATTCGTTTTAACCTGATAAAAATTGAAATGTTAAATGGTAACATAGAGGAGAGGTGGCTCCACAGCAAAGATCAAATTAGGCCCTCTTTGTGGTGCCATATTTTGGCTACCCAGGACACAAAAAACATTGTGTTTGTTTCCTTAGCTAACTAAGCAGTTCCTCTGGAGAAACAGTCCTGCACAGGTTCTTGCCACCCAAAAATAAAGGGGTTGGGACCATCCAAAAGGAGGATCTCTTCTCTCTAAGATAAAACAAGACTATAAGCCCTGTTAATTGGTTAAAGGGAATCTGTTGCCATATTTTATCAATAAATTATATGAATACTTTCATGTGGTCTTTATATTTCAGGTTATGATTTTTTTTTTCTTCACTGGTAAAGAACAAATCACAGAACAACACAACATATCTTGTCAGGGTTAATGTATCAAAAAGAGTCACTGGCAACAAATAATAATCCAGACTTAAATATAACTTTTACTTAATTCAAGTTAAAAAGTAGTAATTCAATTTCATAAATCATTCATTGGAGTGCCAGATTGCGTATCCTATAAGCATGTAGAGGGGTTAGAAACAAACCATATACTGTACCACAGTTAGATGATAAACATATCTGGGTTCACAATAATCATATATATTCTCCCATATGCTTTCCACTATTGTACCCTGTCCCCAGGAGGACACCCGGGAAAGGGCAGCCCCGCCTATCGATGGCTCGCCCTATAAAGTTGCTATACTTAATCAAGTCCATATATTAAAGGATGGCAGCCTCCTCTACATTTAAGGGCTTTTGCCATGAAGTAAAATTGACATGGGAAGTTTGAAAATTAAATAATTAACATTTTCACTATTCATCATTATTAAAAATTCTGCACCAATTTTGTTTTAGCTGCTCCTTTAATGATCCATTGTTTACAGCTCGTCTCCATTGGATACAACCAGGGCTGAGAGCTCCTCAGTCCTGGTCGCACATGCTCAGACATCACCTCTCTTGGATGCAGGAGGTATGAAATGAGATTATGGCAAAAACCCTTTAAAGTCTTATATATGCCAATGTACTCAAAATAAAAGTAAGACAACAATGTATCTCTTACTGCCCTTTTTCCCTGTTCCCAATCCTTTAATGCATGAACATGATTAACCCCTTAAGGACCCAGCCAGATTTGGCCTTCCTGACACAGCCCTATTTTTGAAATCTGGCATATGTCACTTTATGGTGAAAATAACTTTTTGACTTTTTACCTATCCATGTGATTCAGAGATTGTTTTCTCGTAACACATTGTGCTTTAAGTTAGTAAGAAATTTGTATCTATACAATCCTTGTTTGTTTGTGAAAGACCCGACGAAAGAGGAAGAAGTGTCCAGGCTTCTCCTGTCTGCACGCCCCACCACCTGCTCTACTGACCCCATTCCATCCCACCTTGTCCAGTCTATTTCTCCAGCTGTCCCCTCTCACCTTACTGCTATCTGTAACCTCTCTCTCTCTCCACTGGGATCTTTCCATCTTCCTTCAAACACGCCATCATAACCCCTTTACTAAAAAAGCTCTCTCTGGACCCATCCTGTGCTGCAAAACTACCGACCAGTCTTAAACCCTGCCCTTCATCTCTAAAATCCTGGAACGCTTGGTCTACTCTCGCCTAAATCCGCTATCTTCTACTAACTCTCTTCTTGACCCTCGGCAATCAGGTTTCCGCCCCCTACACTCCACGGAAACTGCCTTAATAAAAAGTCTCAAATGCCCTCCTAACAGCAAAATCTCAGGGTTACTACCCCTTTGCTGCTTCTCTTGGATCTCTCTGCGCGTTTGACACTGTTGATCACCCCCTTCTCCTCACCCATGCTCAGCGCCATTGGCCCCCCAGGACACCGCTCTCGCTTGGTTCTCACTTACCTGTCTGATCGCTCCTTCAGTGTCTCATTTTCTGGTTTTTATCTTCTCTCCCCCTTCCCTTTTGGGAGTTCCTCAGGGATCAGTTCTTGGCCCTCTCCTTTTTTTATTGTACACAGCCCCCATTGGACAAAACCATCAGTAGATTTGGGCTTCCGTACCATCTCTATGCTGATGACACCCAATTATACACCTCCTCCCGTGACATCACTCCACCCTGCTACAAACACCATGACTGTCTGGCCGCTGTCTCTGACATCATGTCCTCTCTCCATCTGAAACTAAACCTCACTAAGACTGAACTTCTTGTCTTTCCACCATCTACCAACAACCCCACCCCGCTATTTTTTGTTTCTGTATGTGGTACCACCATTTCTCCTAGGCAGCAGGCCCGCTGTCTGGTGGTTATATTAGATTCTGATCTGACTTTCACCCCATTTATCCAATCCCTTGCCCACTCCTGTCACCTGCAACTCAAAAACATCTCCAAAACTGTCCGTTTCTCACCGTTGGAAACAACTCAAACTCTCATTTTTGCTCTTATTCTTTCTCGTCTTGACTACTGTAACTCCTTGCTTAATCAGTCTTCCCTCTCTGCAAACTCTCCCCTCTTCAATCTGTCCTGAATGCAGCAGCCAGGGTTCATCTTTCTCTCCAGCCGCTATACTAATGCCTCTACCCTGTGTCAGTCACTGCACTGGTTTTCCCATTCATACAGGATACAGTATAAACTCTCACTCTCACCCATAAAGCTCTCCACAACGCTGCCCCTCCCTACATCTCCTCCCTCGTCTCTGTTACCACCCGACCCGCTCTCTCCGCTCTGTGCTGATATCAGGTTACACTCATCAATCATCCGAACCTCTCATGCCCGTCTCCATGATTTCACACGTGCGGCACCAATTCTTGGAATATGCTACCGCGGGCGATCAGGCACTTCACAACCCTCACAGTTTTTTAAAAGGGCCTGAAAATACATCTTCTCGGTTGGCCTATCAAGATCCCTAACTGCTATCACACACATTTGTCACTCCCTACACTAGGGCACTCACAGGCACTTATCTGTATATAGATGAACTGTCAGGGTGGCAGGTTCATCCATTTTTCATGTAAACCACCCCCTATTTATAAAACAAGGCTGGACCATTGTAAACTTGGCACTTTTTACCGTATGTTTCACCCATACACCCTAATAGATTGTAAGCTCTCATGAGCAGGGCCCTCACACCTTGTGTCTCATTTGTAAGTACTTTTAATGTGTAATGTCTGTACGTTTACCCTTGGGGATTTCTAACAGCAATCATCTGATTGCTGTTAGAAGGTAGGCCAGTACACAGTATTTACTACTGTGTACCGGTCGCCATGACAACTGTCAGTCACGATGCCCACAATGCATTGTAGGCATTGTGACGTCACAGATGACCTTGGAAAGTGACTTTCACTTCCCGAGGGCATCTGACTGTAGATCGTTGCCGCACTGTAGATCGCTGCCTCACTCCTCCTACTTGCGACTTCATAATGAAGCGTTAATCACCCGTCGCCGGAGCCCACTCCGGCCGCGGGTAATACGGCATGTGGCCAGCGGTAATATACCGCCAGTCCCATGTCGTGATCGTGCGCGGCTTGCCCGTAAGCCCGCGCGATTGACAGGACGTATGCATACGTCCAGGTGCGTTAACCCCCAAACCACTTGGACGTATGCATATGTCCAAGCTCGTTAAGGGGTTAAGCATAGCGACTTTATAGGGAGAGCCATCGATAGGCAGGGCCGCCCTTTTCGGGGCAATATCTCCTCCTGGGGAAAGGGTATAATAATTGAAAGCATAAGGGAGAATTTATATGATTATGTTTATCACCTAATGTTTATCAGTATATGGTTTGTTTCTAACCTCTCAACGTGCTTATAGGATAATCAAACTGGCAATGTATGATTTATGGGATTGAATTACTACTTTTTAACTTGAATTAAGTAAAAGTTATGTTTTAGATTGGGTTATAATTTATTGGCTGTGACTCTCCACTGAGAAAGAAGTAAGAATGATTAAATACAGTGGTTCCTTAAGTTACAGTTAAATACAATATTTTCAACATACAATGGTCTCTTCTGGGACCTTCTGGCACATTTATGAAGGCAATTGTGTGAAAATATTTGAGCACTTTGCTGCAAAAATACTGGCAAACATGCTTTACACTACATTTATTTTGTATTTTACACAGTTTTTAGACACTACTGTGCATAGTCCGACAAAAGAGTCATAACCTTGGTAAAAGGGTTGTGGCGTCATGGAAAGGGAACAATGATTCAAATGCGATGCCGTGTGCTAAAAAGATGCGGCAATATTCTGGTGCCAGTGGCATAAAGTAAGAAAACTAATAGATGGTGCAAAGATAATTTAGACAGTCTAAACTTGCGCAAAATCTATCAATACTATAATAAATGTAGACATTTTAAGACTAATCTCAGTTTACACTGTCTAAATGCTAGACAGTATTAATGAATCTCTCCCCTAGATAAATTTTCCCCCTATAAATCACACTCAGCATACAATGTAGTAGACACTGCCATTCTGTGGCACGTGATTGACTGGAAGATCCAACCAATTATTAACAACATTTTAATTGTAAAACCCCTGTATCAATGAAGTGCAGTGATTGGCAGTCTAGTAGCGCCTCTCTATAGTACAGTGCGGTACTATATGTTCTGTACTGCTCTTTACATGTGCCAGGATGAGTGGCTCCTTTAGGCACCAGGTGAGAGGGCTACATTTTCCCTTTTTTTATTACATTGTTTATAAAGTACATGACTCAAAGCAGCTTGTGTCCTCAAAAAAATTAAGTGATTTCCAGCCTCCAGCAGTTTTTTCTGACTGTTATATGTTAGTACTTTATGTGTATTAGTCATCTGATTATGTTTCTTAAATCTACATTTTGCATTATGTTGGGTGACATTTTGGAGATTCAGAACCAATTCAGAACCACCAGAGGGATCTAGAAAGAAAGAGAGGTCAGGTTAAAATAAAAGGAACCTGTCAGGTAGTTTCTGTTTCCCTGTCTGAGAGCAGTACCCTGTGCTGCATAGACAGCAATGAAAAATCCTTGCTGTAGTATATACAGCACAGAGTTTTTACCGACGGGTTTAAAATCCGGCGGAATATGCAACATGTTGTATATTCCGGATTCCACTCGGATTTGTACGACCGACTGTGGCTTCTGCGCAAATCCGACAAAAAACGATGTCCTGCCGTGGTCCAGAAATGTCAGAAAGTCGTCGGATTGTGGGTGGCATTTTGACATATGCTATGTGGACTTAGCTTAGGAGACAGTAGAAGTCCTGCTTACCCTGCCCACATACAGTGCTTGACAGCTTTCCTTGTATCAGTGGGTGCACAGAGCAAACTGCTAATCACTTTATGTGGGGGAAAAAAAGGGAGGGTAAGAAGTCATTTCACTTTTACTTTTAGTATTTTCACAGCTTTTTACTCAGAAATCCTGTGTCAAAGTTTATAACCATATTTATGGCAGCGCTCATTTTCGTTTTAAGCAATCCATAAAATGCTTGCTGCAAACTTAGTCCAGCCCTGCAACTTTCTGGTGACCTGATGCAGCCTAGTACATTTTGCTCTCCTTTCACAATAGCTGCTCTGTGAAATGTGCATGCCCATGAATATGTGCAGTTCATAACCAATACATCTCCAGCATAGAAAATAAAGTCGGTAGCTGTCCTGTGTGTGATGTACAGCATCTGTGTATTTGTCATGCAGGGACACACTTCACTGATGCTTAAAGACAGGGCATTCCCCGATAAAGCAAAAAAAAATACACCAATTGAAAATAAATTTTACGTTTTAAAAATGTAAACTTAAATTTAATTAAAAAAAGTGACACATTTGCTGTAAGGAAGAATAATAAAGGTTATTTACAACTACTGGCAACTAATTTCCTATTTACCAATACACCGTATTTTATTTAAAGCATTATGTTTATTCATGCATTTAAAAAAACCTGCATAGTGTAATAACAGATTTCCTCACAGCCCTAGAGGCACTTATTATTTTTATGCTGGCTGCTAGGTTGTCTCACTACAAAGATTAGCTTCCAATATGTAAGGAAAGTTCAATCAAGACTTTTTACAAAGTTTGTGAGGTTGAAAAAAGACAGACGTCCATCCGGTTCAGAGATTTTTCTATGGTTACTGTCCTGCCCCCCTCCTGATTAGATAGAGAGCAGGGAGAGATATCACCTGGACAGATAGCAGCTTGAAAACAGAGTGTGTCAGTTCTAACAAAGGAGACTAATTACTTTTGATTGTTTATTTTAAGCTTTGAAGCCTTTTGCACTATAGATTACATCTCATGTCAGTACAATTAGAAGAGCTAAGAATACTGAGCTGTTATGTTAATTTCTGTGATAGAACCACAAACAGCCTGACCATCAAGAGTGAGGAAGTGTAAATCTGAAGTTGCCTGTGGCTCTTTAAAACAGCATGGTGGGACAACCAATGTCTTAAAAACAGTCATTCCCTCCTTTCATCCACATCTTTCCCTACCCTTCGCTGAACTTGATGGACATATGTCTTTTTTCAATCGTACTATGTAACTATCATTATCCCTGTGCACCCTTCAAGATGCCAGCGTATTTATGTCATATCCTGGTAGACTGCAGCTGACAGATAATATAAAAAGTCAAAAAACATTTCAAGAGGGCTCTCGCCAATGGCCCCATACCTTCCTCAATGGTATTTAAACCCTTTAGCCTCAAGGCAGATAGATGTTTTATGTTGATATGGATGATAGTGGCAGTCTGAGATCTAGGGTCCTCCTCTATTCAGACTGCACATTGGACATGCTCCTTTAGTTGGTGTTGTGTCTCTCACTAAATTAAGAGTGGTAAATAAAAGGTAGTTGTCTCAACAAGACCTGCGGCAGAAACATTCTGAAATTTGTTGCAGCCTAGTTTAATATTACATGGCTTCTTTATACATTAATGCAGAAGGGTGGTTCCCAGTGGAGGACCTCCTCTATGAGTTAAATGTACTCTTATAGGGTATACAGGGATCTTCTTCTTAAAAGAAACTGCTTTCAGGAATTTTGTTGCCTGTAGATGATACACTGCAAATAAGTATACATACTTCACAACATCTTCTGTGTGTTTCAGTTATACATATGGAAGACCACTTGCAGGATCTTTCGAACTTATTGTCTGTAAAGAAAATTTACGATATTTTTATTATAATTCTGCTGATCTGGAAAACATTGATCTTAAAGACACGAGTAATTGCCTAAATATAACAGGAGTGCGTGTAAGTAGAAATAAAGGAAAAAAATAAACTGCATTACACAGCTGTTATTCAGTGACATTCAAGTTTTTTTATGGCCTCAATGCTATGCTTTCCATTAACATCTATGAGAAAAGCAAATCTAGTGTGAGAGATAGGCCCCCTATTCTCCGAATAGCTTGTGATTCTAAAAGTGGGATCAACTCTATGAAACATTTTTAAAATATAAAAGAGGGTGTACACTTTCTAAGAAAAATTAATAGGCAGCTTCTGCCTATGAATTAAAAAAAAAAAACCTTTACTCACCTTCCTCTGGTGCCTGGTTCCAGCGCTGTGTTTCTCTGATCTTATGTTTCCTTTCTTTGACTTAAAAATGGGGACATCACCACTTCAGCTGCTAATTGGCTGCAGTGGTCACTCCCCTCAAAATTACATTCCTCTTTGGGGGCGAACAGCTCCCAACAGTGATATAAGAAGGGGCACATGAGCATTGCAGCCAATCAGCGGCTGAAGTGATGACGTCCCCAACTGAAAGTATAAGCCTAGGTCTACACGGCACTGAACAAAAAACTCACTGAAAACCAGGGGCGTAACTAGAAATGGCAGGGCCCCATAGCAAACCTTTCAATGGGGCCCTCACCCCCTGGTCCATAAAAAAAAAAAAAAAACTTATCACATGTTCTGTCAAGAATAACGGAAAAAATAGTGTACACCAGACACATCCCGCACACACCACTCACACGCCAGACACATCCCGCACAAGGCACTCACATGCCATACACATTCCGAACACGCCAGTCACACGCCATTCACATCCCGCACACACCAGTCAAATGCTACACACATCCCGCACACACCGTTCACACGCTACAGACATCCCACACACACCAGTCACACGCTATACACATCCAGCACACACTGGTCACACGCTACACACATCCTGCACACACCGGTCACACGCTACACACATCCCGCATACGCCAGTCACACGCTGATATAGGTGGACAGCAATTCTTTTTTTACACAATATTTTTTACTTTATGTTTTTACTGTGGGAGAATCACCCTCTTCATCCTGCACAGAATACTGGTCACTTATGTACATATTACATACACACATCACAAACACCAAGACACACACATATATATATATATATATATATATACACACACATCTACACACTCAGATATATATTCATAAACACATTACAGACCAACACATCCATACGTACAGTCACATCCCTACACACACACATTACACGCACACATCTATACATACAGTCACACACACTTACTTGTTTGCAGTGCAGCCCTCAGTCAGTCCAGAGGTCTCGTGAAGACACGCTGGAGGGGAAGCTTCCAGTCAAGAGCTGCTACCAGCCGGCAGTGCAGACACCCCTCCTCCACTGTCCTTCCCGACTGTGCACACAGCAGCTGGAGGCAGTGTGTGCACGGAGGAGAGGGGAGGAGGGGCTGCTGAGAGAGCAGCTCTTTTAAGCTGCATTTTAGCAGCTCCATGGAACTGTGAGGTGACGGGGCTGCTCCCTAGCGATGCGATCTATGTTATGATAGGGCCCGGCCGGCAACAAACAATCTTCCTGCCGGGACCTATCATAACATAGATAGCATCGCTAGGGAGCAGCCCGGTCACCTCACAGCTCCACAGAGCTGCTAAAATGTAGCTTAAAAGAGTGGCCCCATCGTTCCGCCTCCTGACCCTGCAGGCAGAATAGCAGAGCGGAGCACTGGGGGCGCTCCACTCTGCTAACAGCGGGCAGCACTGCCTTTGAATGCTCGGGCCGGAGAGCCCAGGCGTTCAGAGGCATGATGCGCCGGGCCCCACAGCTCTGTATCCGCATGCAGTGAACTAGTAGGTTTGTTGCCGGCGGGCGCAGGAGCCGGCTACCGGGGTAGCAGCTGCAGTAGCAGCTGCCCCGGGGCCCGGGCCCCCTCAGAGCCCAGGCTCCGTGGCAGCTGTTACGTCTGCTACCCCAGTAGTTACGCCATTGCTGAAAACCAAATCCTAAAACCATTCATAAAACATAGTTTTTGGTCCAGTGCATGTCAAAAATAGCTCAAAAGCTGGCTGCTTTTTAGCGCGTTTTCCATTGTTTGGCACTTTTATACATCAAATTGCTGTGGATTTCTGAAAAAAAATGCGCCAAAAATCAAATCAAAAAACGCCCGGAGGTTTACATAGACTTCAATAGCAAATTTTCTGCCCTGCGCTGTTTTTTTTGAAACATGTTTCAAAAAACCACGGGGAGCAGAAATAAGTTGAAAAAACGTTCTGTGGAGACTACAGAACTTTTTTACTATTAAAGTCTATGGGTTCTTTTTCAATCGTTCTTTCAGCGGTTTCAGAAAATGAAAAATGCCAAAAAAAAGACCGAAAACGTGTACAGTGGAGACTAAGAAAGAAAACAAAAGATCAGAGAGATACAGCACTGAAACTGGGGAGCTGCCTACTAGTTCTTTTACTTTAATGTTCCATACATGTCAATTATTAAAATATCCTATATTAATTTCTCACAAAAATGTAATAGCTTATACCTTATAACCATTACAATTACCATTACCCCTTCATTTAAGTCCATGTTTTTTTTCTTACCTTTCTCCATTTTTATGTGTTTCTTCATCAGACTGATGACAAAGGGTGTCTATCAAAAACAATCGATCTTGGATTTTTCAATATCTCAAGTAAAATTAAATATGAAATTTTGGTTATCAAAGCTTTACTTACAGATGATATTTCAGGTAAATGACTTTATATATAATTCATTCATCTCAGCAGGTGCCAATATATGAACTTAATACAAGAGGGGAAGGGAGAAGTGAAGGCACCAAATCATTTTTTTGAATAACAGATGTGGGTAAACAGAAGGTTATTCTAGTAACCTAATGTAGTTGTGCATATAGAGGCACAATACTCAACAGGCTTGGAATTTGTAAAACCCGGGTGTCCTGTTGCCACTCAAATGCTATGACTCTGGTCCAATGGCTGAGGTGCGGAGATTTCAGTTTAATCACTTACTACTGTAGAGCTGACAGGTGCTGGGGTCCTGGTATAACAGGTAGTTCATCAATGAGAGTATTCACACTTGGATGGGGTTAGATATATACTATTTAATATATAAGGGATTAGATAGGTAGCTGCCTACGAATGCTAAATTTTGTCAAGCTGAGAGGCTAAGTGATGTGACTGTGATAAAACAGGAAGGGTTCAGTGTATATATAGCATATACTAAACCCTTTTATTTAGAGTCACCAACACAAACAAATACTAAAACTAATAAAATATCAAAAGTGGACAAAGCATTTCTTGTGCTCCATAACACACTTCACCAAGGCTATGTACGAAAACTCCATGGTCATTAGGTGATCTTAAAATTAGATAACTACAACTTCAAGTAAACAACAAAAAGTTGTACCTTGTCATTAGTTAGTTAAAGGGGTTGTCTCACCCTGCTGTTTCACAGAGGCACAGCCAGTTTCAGGCTCACACTTCCTTTTTAGGCTGAGGGTGGTTCTACAGCAGTGATTGACATATCAGCTTTGACATTGCTAACAGAAGGTTTTAAAAGGTTGGGGGGAAGGCTTCAGAGCTCAAAAGCATTAGAGTATGTCAGTGACACAGATAACAAGCTCCTGTTTTACTGAAAATACACAGCAGGGAATGACATCTCCATTGTCTGATAGGTCTGCCATAGCAATGATAGCAGAGAGAGATGGTCGGTAATCTAGCAAAGCTTGTATACACAAGCAGGAGATAAGGTCTGCTGTAACTCTGAAAAGAAGCAAAATAAGAACAACAATGCATTTGTTAAGAGCCTTTATTTACCCTTATCTACATGTTTAAAGCTAATCATTTTGGTGCGAGTACCCCTTTAACAAAAACTGGGTCAAAATGCAAAATTAAGCACATCCTTATTGCCTCCATAGAAATTAAGAATGTGCTGCTAACAATATGCGCAAATATGACCACCTTTTTAAAAGCAGACGTTTTAGCAGCTTGCTGTTCTGGAGCATTTCAGCATGTGTTAACACAATGCCAAAGAGAAATAACATCAGCAATAGTGATCCATTAGAGAGACAAACGGTTGATACTTTAAGTCTGGAAGGGTTATTTTGCTAGCAGGCCTTTTCAAACAATGTGAAGGTCCAGACGAAGTTAGTAATGCTAAGGAAGATTTTTCACATCTGGTAAACACTCAACGTCAAGATTGAACATGCTTTGCCCAGGAGCGGGACAGATTCCAGCAAATTCACCTCAAGGTCAGAGAAGTTGCAAAAAAAGAAAAAAACAAGAGCTAAAAATTTTACAGGCAACAGTTATCATGTTAAATGTACAAGTTCATGACAGAAGTAGACTGAGCAATGGCAGCAAAGCTTATAGGGAACCTGTTACTTAGGTGATACTACCCATTTTGAGGACAGCAACAATAAATTAAAAAAAAAACTAAGTGTAGCAAACCATGCTTGTTTGAGACCTAAGCGGGGTAGAAATGTCCCTTGTTATGTAAGATACAGTCATTTCAGAGGATTTACTACTCAAATCTAGTAGTTTACAGCCTGCTCTGCCATAGGATGAGTCGACTAAGTGTATTCCTGAGCAGTGTGTTAGCCCCATAACTTGAATATGGTAGAGAAACTGTCAACTAACTGGCAAATGTGGGTGGTAGCTAGCTGTCGGGTCAAGGGAATAACAGAGCCTCTCGATGAATAGACTGGACTCATCTCTGGTACAGAAGGCTGCATTCTGCCAGATTTTAGCATTAAGGGCTTTATAAATGAAAACTGTCAGTAAGACTGTATTTGTTACCCATAGCAACTAATCAGAGCTCAGCTTTCATTTCATATAGTTCTCTGCTCAGGTAAAATAAAAGCTGAGCTCCGATTGGTTGCTATGGACAACAAAGATAGTCCTACTCCTGGACCGTCTTCATACATAATGTCCTAACATTGCTCTTCGTAAACTACTGTACCTTTCACTAAAATGGGGAATCAGAGATGGAAACAGGAAGCGGCCTCACTCGTAATTTTAAAACCAGGTTTTGGTCTCAAAATCACTTTTTTCACCCATATAGGTTTTATACCTATGTGGTACAACATGATCTAGTCACAATCCAGCTTGTGTTGTCCTCTTCAAGGGGGGCATAACCAAAGTGACAAGTTCTCTTTAAGTTGCATCTCAAAAAAACACAGAACTTCTGGAACAATGTCCTTTGGACAGAGAAAACCAAATAGGGTGTGCTACATTGGGCAAAAATCGAACACTCAACAATATCAGCAAATAGCAACTCTATTACATACGTACTGTCAAACAAGTTAAGGAGTCCGGGGCAATAGTTCTTGGACTTGTTTTGCAGTTACACGAGTTGGGAACTTTGCTATTATTGAACCAAACATGAACTCCCCTGTATATCAAAGTATTCTACAGTAAATGTAAGCCCATCTATAAACAGCTAAGACTTGGCCAAAACAGGGTTATTCAACAAGACTTTAATCTCAAGCACACCAGCAAATCTACAACACAGTGGCTGAAAAAGATATGAATTAGGGTGCTGCAACAGCCAAAGGCCAGACCTTTATCTAACTGCAATACTGTGAATGGGTACCCTACTAACTCCTTAATGGACCACCCATGGTTTTAGAACAGTGGGCTGGATTACAGTGTTTATCTGTCGCTCAGAGTAGACCGCCAAAAGACGTTGCTGCCTACAAGACAGGGGGTTTCAGGGTCAGTGGTCTCACAACTGTGCTAGGAATGGAGCTGTAGTAAACAGTTCCATTACTATAGCAGTCTGTGAATGACAGGGACCAGAGGAAGCCTTCGATCCCGGCTATTTAACCCTTTGATTGCAGCATGACCAAAGGGGATATTGTCCTGCACCATCCAGGTCACAGGAGCTCCCCAGAGCCCGATGGACTTTGGGGAATATCTGTACAGTCATCCCTGTGATCCTAATTGATATCTTTTCCAGCCATTCTGTTGTAGATTTGCTCTATAGTAAGCCTATGTGTTGCCTGGACATCAGCCTGTGTCATACTGACAGATGCTAATACATTATGAAGAGTAAAAAAAAATAAAAAATAAAAATTACAATAGTTATCCTTTAATGGGATTTAAAAAAAATAGTTAAAAACATAACATTTGTGGAAAAAAATTAATATAATATACAGTATATAAATAATAAGAAAATAAAATTGAATATTTAATACAAAAAAATATTGTGCACAAATTCCACACAAAAAACCTACACATATTAGATATTCAAACAACCGTAATAACCTATAGAATTATATTATTTGATGTGAAATGTAAGTGGGGTAAAAGATTATTTTAAAAAATAAATGCAGAAAACACTTTATGTTCACGATATTCTTTTTTTTAATTATGCAGTAGTTTATACATATACTCAAACTGTGCTCCCCACCAAAAAATACAACTTCGCCCACATAAAACAAGTGCTCATAAAACTGCGTTACTGAAAAAAATAAAAAAGTTATGTCTGCTTTACCGCAGGGAGACAAAAACTAAAATATTTAGCTGTTCATTAATACCTTTTCAGGCCTGGGGCTTAAGAGGTTAAGAGAGCTGTGCATAAATGAAAGCCCACAAATTGTGATGAATTGCAGCAACGTTATAAAGAAACACAGGCAAAAATTCCTCAGCTATAAGAAACGGATAAAGTAAAACAGAAAACATTAACTCCAAGACAGACATAAATGAAAGGGTTATTTAACCCTTTTGTGGTGTAAAATGCGGCAAAAGTAAGCAGCTGCAAAGTATAATGCGCCAAAGGAATGTGTTAGGTGCATTGTTTGCAAGACTCAACACTTTTTAATGCGCCTAATATGCGGGGGCTTGTCACCCCACACTCGTAATATTAGACACATATATGAATGGGCAGGGCCGTCTTTCTCATTGGGCGAGGTAGGCGGCTGCCCGGGGTCCCCAAGAGCACGGGGGGCCCACATAGGGTTGCTTCCTCACCAGTACAATGTAAAGGCCTTACTGTTGTTTACTTTGTCCCGGCTCTTATAACTGCCAGCATACTGTGCTGCTGACAGAGCGGGGGCAGGTCTGTGAGGAGTGGGAGTCTGAGCTCCTGCTCCTTCAACAGTGATTGCAGCAGCACTGATGGGGCAGTGAAGGAGACGCCGGCACAGAGTGTGAGTAGCCGGTTGACTAAGTAAATATAGTAAATATCTTTCTATTGTCCAGCTGTCCAGCTCCTTGCACAGTTCGGAGCAGACCTGGATGGCTGCACATTCCCAGAGGCTGAGCTGATAAACACCTCTCCCTGCACTGTCTTATCAGCTCACTGATAGACATGGAGATCAGAGTCATCAGGTCAGTGTGAACGCATATGAAAGCCCCAACTCAGCTGAGGCAGTGTTCACACTGAACAGATGTCTCCTGTTTTACTTGTTGCCTACTGTTAACTTCCCCTCTTATGTATATATGATATGATTTATGTGTGTGTATGTATATTTGTATACACACACACACATATATATAGCATGCATACACACAGTATACACACACAACCACACACACAGGAATATCGAGAGCATAAACAGTTTCATGTAATTCTCATTGTCTTCTGTCTACCTCGTGTTTTACGTGGTCAGGTCATCATTTCTGAAGTCACTGATTGGATTCAGCAGTCACCTGCCATTGTCGGACTTCACCATTTGAAAGTGAATGGCTTTGAGCGATAAAGTCTGACAGTGGCAGATGGCTGGGGAATCCGATCAGTGGCTTAATAAATGATGACCTGACTACCAAGAACAAGAAGTAAAAAGAAGACGGTAGAGCTGTCTTCTGTTAGATTGAATTCCATGAAGAATATCCACAGCAAAACTTATATTTGGAGAACTTGCAGCAGATTACCCATTATCCGTGGCAAAACACACAATTTCAAAGAGAAAAACAGTTTACAAACTCTAAATTAAAAAAAGAAGACAAATTATAAAGAAGTATATTATATGAGTGGCTGTGTGGCCTAGGGGCTTAAGATAACATGAAACTGTTACATAGTTAGTACGGTTGAAAGAAGACACATGTCCATCGAGTTCAACCAAGGGTGGGAAAAATGTGGGTAGGGTTAGAGACAAAGGACTTTAAGCTCAGCCTCACCACTGGTTAATCCCTTTGGAACCCACAAGGAAGAACCAATCTGCTCCAGTTTTGGGGACCGTATCTCTGACCCCAGAGCCTCCATCAACCCCGGATCCAGAAATTTTTCATAGCTACGTATACATTTTAATATTCTTTAGTTCCAGGTAGGTATCTAAAGCCTTTCTTGAAAATTGTCTACAGTTCCTGCTGTGGCCAGCTCCTCAGGCAGGCTATTTTCCCCAAATTTTCACAGTTCTTACAGTGAAGAACGCTCTTCTCCTCTGTAGATTGAATCCTTTTTTCTCTAGTCGAAGGGAAAGTCCCCCTTTTCTTTGAGGGGCTTCACTTGAAATAATTTTTCCCCATACTTTTTGTAGGGACCATTTATATTTTTAAATAAATTAATCATGTCCCCCCGAAGCCGTCTTTTCTAAAGACTAAATAAGTTCAATTTTACTAACCTCTCCTCATAACTAAGATGCTCCATTCCTCTTATAAGTTTTGTTGCTCGTCTTTGTACTCTCTCTAGCTCCATTACATCTCTTCTAAAATGAGTTTGTTATCAATGATAATTTTATTCCTATAATGGTGGGTTCAAACTACAATATTGTATATGCCTGAGGTAACCGTCGGTGTATTGTGAAAAAAGGTACCTTGGCGGACACTTCGGGAGACTCATAGGGTACAACAGAGCAGACATAGCCCTGTGCGGTATATGTTTTGCTCTCTTTCTCCGTACATATGCTTATTTTACAGGACTAGTTATTATCCCTTATGAGTCTGTCGCGGTATCTGCCAGAGTACCTTTTTCATGGTACCCCAAAGGATACCTCAAATGAAATCAATATCACAGTAAGAACCCACCCAAAGTGGTTGTGTTGTTTGGGGGTCTAGTGCACAGCTCTGCCCAGGGGCCCATAATTCTGTTAAGACGGCCCTGTGAATGGGGCTTGGCAAAACTAGGCGCATTACTGCTTGAACAGGTAGACCTATTTCAATGTGGTCTGCCAGAGCCAGAGTAGTCAAAGTGGAGCTGGATTTCAAATTAAATAAAAGTAATAACAAGTAGTGAGTGTTACATAAGGCCATTAAAAATAACAAATCAAAAGAACTAAATCACAGCATATTTTTTTATATTTCTCATATATATATTTCTCACCATTAATATTTTCAAAAACTATAAATGCTAGTAAGCTGAACTTTTATGACAATATCAGATTTTTTGAGATGGCCACAAGTTCACGTGTATCTTTTTTTTTTTTTCTGGGAAACATTTAGGTTGTGTCACAGTAATCCAGCAATTTCAATTAAAGGGGTTGTTTCACTACAAGGCTTTTTATGTTAAAAATCTTGCAAAAAACAAGTCACTTTGCAACATGTGTTCATTAGCAGTGTCCTACCTATTCTGAGATATCCCCTCTTGTATGGGCTGCATCAGCTCCTCAGGTCGCTATAGCTACAGGCCTGTTTGATCTATCCTGATAGGCTGCCAGCGCTGGTTCCTATAGCTACAGACCTGGGTTATGTTGCAGCCTAGCAGAAGCCAGTAAACACGCCCCTGAATTCAAAATGAAACCAAGAAAACAGGACTGAAGTAAGATGAATCAATGTAGTGAGACAACCCATTTAAGTTACCCAGTCTCTATAGGTTGTGAAAAGGCAGCTCTTTAAGGCATATACAGTACTCTATTTAATCACAGCCTACTCTTTTTGTCTACTTGCAGGTAATACTTTACAAACAGCGGCTATGGTTTTGATTTCTACTGGTCCAAGCATGGAGTTTCAGGATATTCCTGTCTTTTACCAAAAAGGAATCCCATTTACTGCCAAGGTGAATATAAGCAGGGCTGGTTTTTGAGAAAGATGGGTGTAAAACAGAGTAGGGTTAACTGTACACCATTTTTATGTACAGTTAGATCTCATACATACAGCATAAAGGCTGTATGGCGACATGCAGAGTCTATGCTACAGTACAATACCTTTTAAAGTGCAATATGCAGAAAGTTGTTCTCTGCTAGAAGAAATGCCTTGAGAGAAAAAAGCCTCAAAACATGCAATATCCGATGGAACATGCTCAAATTGCATGAGTGTCGAATTTGTATAAAAACCAAAAAAAACAAGACATATGGAGGTAAAGGAAAAGCACCATGCATTTCTCTAGGCACTCTATTACGGCCTTAGACAAAACTGAGCTGTTATTTAGTCTTGTACTAAATGATCATTTCAGAAGTTGCATATATAACAGTAAGGGTTGTCACCTTTTCCACTAACAAATACTTGCCAGCTTTATCGGTTGTGACTTTTCACAGTAGTCTGGGCATTATTTATTGTTTACCAAGGATTTTTATAAATAATATAAGCGAATCAATTCCCACTTATACACAAAAATACAGAGAGAAAAAAAAAACATAGAGACACCATTTTCAACTTGTATACAGTGTAATATCTGACTTATAGAAAGATCTGGAGGCCAAAATGCAGAAATGATACCAAGTGCGGCTAAGGCCAGAATGATGTATGTACACAGCACAAATGTTACCATATAAGAGTAACAAATAGCATTTAACCACAGGAGTGCCCTTCCATGTACATTCTATGTACTGTATAAGCCCTGCTTGGTGTGTATCCAGTTTGGCACATATACAAAAACAATGAAACTATCCCAGCAGCCAGAGGGTTAATTACTTTTTACAAATTGTCATAAAGGGGAAAAAAGAAGCCAGCCCTGCTATAATAGATAGGCAAAACTTAGTTCTGTGTAACCCTCTGATATGTTTCTTTAGAACTATGCATTTTCATGTTATAGAATAAAGTTCTACATTTTTAAAGATTTTTTTTACTGACTATACATGTGTTTCTAAGGTTTGCCTAGTTTTCTCTGGCCCATTGAGGCCCTCATCACTCATGGCTCTAGTCACCATGTTTCCATTTTTCCCGGGAGCTTACATGACTCTGAATAGATCTCATGAGATTCCGAGCCTCTGTCTTCTAAGATCAATCCAGCTGACTTTTATGACAATATTGTGGATGGCAATGAGAGGAGTTATCAGAATATAGCTATGTATCTCTCATCATGCAGCCATGTTGAGATGGGCATTTTTCTGTTGTGGATTTTGTATGTAAATCTAATGTATATATGTAAATTGTTGGTTGCAATAATTTTATAATAAGTTTTACTTGAACCGGCCTACTGAGTACCGGCTTGGCTGGTAGAATACCGGCCGAGTAGCAACCCTTACAGATTACTGTGAAACAATGCGTAGAATGAAATTTACAGTGACAGTTCTCTGCGTGGACATAACTAGAATTCATAGGGCCCCATAGCAAAATAAAGTGGGGTCCCACCACCTAATAACAATAAACTAAAACAGCAGCAACTATTAAAGGCATAAATAAAACAGCCATGTATCAAAAAACCCAAATATCAGTGCTGGAGGGCAGAAAACCACCAACTACTTGTTACCTACAAAAAGGAAAAATGTTCTTATACCTGAGTGGGCCACAACATCTGTTATGCCTATAGTTTCATCTATGGTTCTCTGTACTGTCAGACAGAGCACTCAGGGTATAAACTCTTTGCTGATTATTGGAACTGATAGTGGAGTGAGAAATTTTTCCTCCCCATTGTCATGTAGGTAACTAATAGTGTTGATTGAACCGTTCGAGAAAAGTTAAAGGGGTTGTCTCGCTACAATGATTGGGTTTTAATTAAAAGATCTTTAAAAAACAAGCAGCTTTGCAATATATGTTCATTACAAATGTCCTACTGATTTTGAGCTAGCCCTATTCGTAGGAGTGCATCAGCTTCTCAAATTTCTATAGCAGCCGACCTGTTGATCCTTATCTTACTGGCTGTCAGGTCTGAAGGACTCATCACCTTTGAAGACAGGTCGAGCAGAGAGCCCTCCCGCACAGAATGCTTCTGTAGTGGGGGGGAGGAGGGAGGACTCTGGCTTCTATGTCCGTGCTGCCTGGATTAACCCTGTGTGTGCCTGCTTCCTCCTGCTCTTTACACAGATTGAGCAGAGATTAGGCTGATCAATAGATGTGACAGCAGTGACCCTGTGTGTTACTATAATCTGATGTCTGTGGAGCTGTAACTATAATAATACTATACAGATCAGGGAGGCTTGTGAACAGTTCATGCTGTGCTGTACTAGGACACATCCTGAGTAACACTTTGCAGCTTCCATGTGTCTGTTCTGAGAGGGTTTGTTTGTTGTTGCTGGAGATGTGGAGATATGTAAGCTAAGCAGATGTGGAGATATGTAAGCTGTTCTGCTATTAGCAATCATAGACCTCTCTAGGCAGGCACACACAGGGTTAACTCTGGCAGCAAATTCCCTGCCCCCCCCCCCTGCTGTATAGAAGTTACTGGCGGATAGCTGCCTGTGTGCTGAGGGGAGGGGGGAAGAGGGAGGAGAAGAGGCAGAGAAGCTAGCACGCCCCTCAATTCAACTCCCATTCACAGACAGAGGCTGAAAGCTATTAATGAGACAACTCCTTTAAGTTTGAGTCAAACTTTTTCTGGCTTGTTCGAGTAAAATTTGAGTTCTACATGCGCGTTCGACACACCAATTTTAATTTAATTTTTAGCTGCTTCCTGCACTTTTGGCAGCCATCCAATCAGTGCAGAGCACAGAGAAGTGTCAAAAATGTCATCACTGACGTGTAAGGCTCTCACTCACTGCTAAAATCACATGACCATGTTATATGTATTTCACTGTATTGCCTTGTGTGAATGCCATTTTCAGCTCACTCTCTGTACTGTACAGGCTGATCTCTGTCTGCTTGCTTACATGCAGAAACCAGATTTGTTTCTTAGCAATTTTACACAGGAAAAGCTCCTATTTAAATTAGTTAGGTAGTTAAGGGGGTGTACAGCAAGTTTATGGAAGCATAGACAGCAATAGTTAGGGATTTTGGTATTGCTGGCTGCATCTTTCCCACACCCAGAAGCAGTTATTTGGTGACATCGCCTAACTCTCATATACATCATACTCCTATAATCATACTCAGTGCCCAAAAGTTCATTTCTGCAGTTTTAGCTGAACCGCTAACACACCGTTACCAAATCTTACATAGAAAGAAATCTATTTAAAATAGTGTTTGCTTGCTGCAAATTATTCTGAAATGTTCATTTTTGAAGTTTTGGGGGTTCAATAATTGTAATTCCCCATTGTGATGTTCTTGCTGTAACCACATATATCACATGTACGAAGTTTGCAAACAGAGGCGTAACTTGAAGTTCTTGGGCCCTGTTGCAAAAAGTGGGGACTCCTGCCAGTTACCATGTGCAATTTCCAATACCAGTGTTTTCTTATATGTCAAAGGGAAGCAGGGCCCCATAGCAGCTGCTACAGCTGCACCTCCTATAGCTACACCCCTGCTTGCAAGCTGTTCTCATCTTTTCAGTTAGCCATTGAAAGGAATGAAGTATTTTAGCCTCTCAATTTTTTTCTGTCACTCTTAGAGCCAAATTTTCTTCACTAAGTTCCACATATCCAGTTTACTGTTATGAATGGTAATTACAGGTTCTCCTCACCTGTATAAGTATAAAATTAACCCGAACATCTTATACCATTGACTTTAATGGGGTTCAAGTTTGTCTCGAACTTCGAACCGGACACCTCTAAGTTCAACTCAAACTCGAACGTTTTAGAGTTCGCTCATCACTAGTAACTAATGCTAAAAAGCAACTTTTTTGGGTCCTAATGTGTATTGCTAATCTCCTGCCACTCCAACGTTGTTTGTTCAGTGCTGCCCTTCCAGTCTGTGTTTAACGCTGCAAAGCCTTGATATATCATACCTGCAAGTGACCGGTTTAGAAGGCAAACCAGATGTAAAATCTCTTTTTGTTTAATATTGTGCATATATTAAAATAGAGGACAGGCAAACTGATGATATGTCTCATCTTCAATAGCTAAAAGTCAAAGATGAAAGAAATCAGCCAATGGCACATGAAACTGTCTACCTGGTATTGGGCTTTGAAGAAAAAGATGTTAACCTGACATCAGTAACAAGTGAAGAAGGAATTGCACTTTTCAAAGTGGATACCTCAACATGGGAAGACATGGTGTCTGTGTCAGTAAGTATCATTATACACTACAAATGAAGTTATACAGAATTTAATTCAACTTTCGTATCTTGTCAGTTCGTCTAGCACAACTACTTACACTATCTTAATGGAACTTCTTTGGTTTTTGTGCCTTTAACAAGGTTTTCTAGTAGTAGGTCATGATTATAAAATTGGTCAGGGTCTAATTCCCAGGACCCTCAGCATCAGATGATTGAAGTGACCACAGGGCTCCAATGAGTGGCACATCACCTTCACTGTTTAACATGTTCAGTGTTAAACACTTAGAGTGACATGTATGTACGGGGCTGCACCAGTAGTCTGGTGTCCTTTCAGCCCAAAAACTGGTGCAGCCCTGTTCTCTAGATTTATAATCAGGCGCATTCCAAAACTAGGCGCATTGTCTGGCGCCCACGGCACTTTGTAATGCACCTGAGATCGGGGGGGCGCTCCGGAGGCATGTTGCACCCCAACCCTATGATTATACACATTTATGATTGGAGGATGGCAAAACTGGGCGCATTACTGTTAGGACAGCCAGACCAAGTTAAAAGTGGGTTACCTGAGCCTCATTTGTCGTTTTGCAGCTAGAAAACATCTAATCTAGTAGAACAGGTTCATAAATTCAGTCACATTCTACACTACTAATGCGTGCAAAAAAATTGCCGTCTGGGCACCAAAATACATACATGTCACCCTTAATAGTTAATGTTTCAGGGGGGTAATCCTCATTCCCCTTTTATTACATTATTCTTGTGTTTCCCTTGTAATTGGTTTTGACTCTATTGATGTGAATGCCAGTATGGGTTGCCCATGTGAATTGCCCGTACTGTACTGTAAGCCTGTCTTGTCTTGTGTGGTTATTGACCAGCTGGTTGATGTACAGTGTTCCTGCCAATGTTTTTGAGTACCAGGAAACAGTTTCCCTGCTTCCACTGTGCAGGTGGAAAAATCTTTTATTGCTATGGACCCATGCAGAGCCCGACTCAGAGGTGCCACTCCGGTCAATGTTGTGGGATTAAGAATGGGAAGTGCCACAAAACAGTGGTGAGTTTGGCGGTGACTGTGCACAGTAAAGAGGGACCTGCTGTATGTGTGTTGCCCGGAAGAAGGCCCATGTACAGTCCCCATGACCCCATCTGACAAGACTATAGGTACCAGTATTGAAGGACTTCAGGAGCCACTATCTGAGTAGTGTGGGCTTAGAGAGCACTTTCTGTAGACAGATTGACAAGAGGACCGAATGACTGGACTATCCTCCAAGCTGGATAGTCTGAGTGGACTAGTAGGGCCAAAGGTACAGCTGCAAGAGTACTACTCATCCTTCTTTGTACTATCATAATACATTTAAGAAGTTATCAATGTATATTACAAATATTCACTTTTACTGTTATACTATTGCTGCAATCACCCTGTTCAAAAGGACATGACTTGAACTGGGATTGCCAACCTCTGTATTATATGAAACATTATTTAAGGTGAACGCTCCACCCTGGCAATCGGGGTATTTGAGGTTCTGTAAGATGTAGCAGTGTCGTGGTCAGAATGACCTATGGTGACACAGAGTAATTCAGTATTAAATGGTTGGTACAACCCTAAGTGCCATGATATTGGCATTAACATTACTATCACTGATGTCAATGAAACGACATATGGCTGCTGACTAGAGATGAGCGTATCAATTCTAACAAAGTGGAATTCATTTAGAATTTCAGGAAAAATTTGATTAAGAATGAAGCCGAAGTTCTTGGCGATTCGTGATAACGAATCTAAAATGGCCGTGAGCACATGGCATGACATGGGGCAAAGAACTATGGGAGGAAAAAAGGAATGTCCTCAATGACATGTGCAGAGAGGCAGAAAATCAGCAGCCAGCCAGCTTTTGTGATGTCACAGCCCTATAAATAGGGCAGCCATGTTAAATTCTGCCACTTGTCTCGTATACACAAGCATCTCTCTGTAGCAGCACTAGATTTCACTCTGTGCAAAATACTTCAGATTTTTTTGAGTTACTGGGGTGAAATACCTTTTAAATACACAGGTGTGTGTCATATACACACCTGTTCCTGAACTAGTGTTTATTTTGGGATATTGCTATCCGTGGCAAAGAGTTAATGTTTTTCACTTATTGTGGGGAACTGTGTCAAATCCATTGTGTGTATTTCTCCCATACACACATCTCAAATCCATCCAGTTCAGTCTGTTGGGATATTGCTATCTATGGCAAAGAGTTAATTTTTTTCATTTATTGCGGTGATTCTGTTAAATGCTGATACATGTGGAGTCCCCCCCCCAAAGAGTGGAGAGGGTGTCGGCAGTAATTTTGCGTTGACAGCACTGATCATTTTCCCCTTCCTTTGATCCGTCAGTGTCCACTTTTGATCAGTCAATAATCCATCAGCATTGTTAAAGTCAAAAAGAAACCGGAATTGATCCAAAAAAGAGATAATAAGTAAATGAAATATTTGCATGTCTTCTGTGTTTTGTATCCACTCCTGCTTTTGACTACCTAATCTTCAGACAATCTTGATACAAACAAAGGACCACGTCTTACTGGTCTAATAACTTCTCCGAAGATACAATTGTGTTTGTACTTTTCATTCCTTCTGACAGATTAAAAGAAGGGGAAAACCAAACATAGTGGCAACATCATAGAGTGGTGGAGGGTGGAAACAGCATTAGGAAACCACAGTGTAGTCAAGTGAAAGAGTGGTCAGTTGGCAGCAGCACTTGTAGTTTACAGAATGGCACAATGACAGACTGTGGAGGTGGCAGCAGCACTTGTAGTTTACAGAGTGACACAATGATAGATTGTGGAGGTGGCAGCATCATGAGTAGTTTACAGAGTGGCACAATGACAGATTGTGGAGGTGGCAGCAGCAGCAACATCAGGCTGGAGAGTGGCACAATGAGCAGGTGGCGGCAGCAGCAGCATCAAGCCAGAGAGTGACTTAGCGACATAGCCTGGAGGTGACAGCAGCAGCATGAGGAGACCTGAGTGGTGAGGTGGCAGCAGCATCAGAAGGCTACATAATGGCCCAGTGAAGAGTGGGGAGGTGGGTGGCAATACCAGTCCCTGGTAAAGATGGTGGGTGTTAGAAGGAGCAGCTGGCAGCAGATGTGTGGCATCAGGTAGCATCAGAATAGTAGCTGAGGCAGGTAGCCAGGAGAATTCAGACTGATTTCTCAAAGTTTGGGTGAGGTGGCATGGCTGATCTAATCTGATGCATCAGGCATTGGTGTGTGGAAATCCTGTCTGATCCACGCCTGATTCATCTAGACCAAGGTGAGTCTCTCCACATTTCAGGTGGACAAGCGAGTTCTCTTTGAGGTAACTGTGACCCCCACTGCACTGACTCTCCAACTCTCCACCTCGGCTCAGCACAAACCATCAGTTCTCTGAATGGTGCAGAGTCTACCACTTGAAAAGGGAGGGACTGCAGCACCACTAATTTGGACAGGGGCACAATCAACTTCTGGCTGGACGCATACTGCTATCTCTTGGTAATCGCCTCGGTGAACGACTGCTAGCGCAAAGAGTGGCGAGGAGCAGGAGCATCTGGACCGGCAGATGATGGGAAAGACAGATAGCTCCCTTTGGCAGAGGTGGTGAAGCTTTGACTGCCTGAAATGGGATGCGTGCCACTAGGTGCTGCTGCTGTTGCTACAGCAGGATGGACCACCACATCTGAGACACATTTCTCCTAGGCCACTCGGTGGTGATGCTGCATATGTTGATGCAGGGCCCTGGTGCCAACATTAGGTCCCTAGCCACGCTTCACTTTCTGCCCACAGATTCTACATATACCCATGTATAAGTAGATGTTTCACCTTATAAGTGAAAAAAGTAACTCTTTGGCGCAGAGAACAATATCCCAAAATAATAAACTGCCTGTAATGTAGATGTGTATATGAGAAATACACACACTGTATTTCAAAGATGGTTCACCACAATAAGCGAAAAAGTAACTCTTTGTAGCTCTACATGTATTAGCGTTTAACAGAACAGGTTCTGTCATAATCTGTGGAATCATCTGATGTCGGTGTAAAAGAAATGTGCTCTTTGCCGCTATAGTGGGATCTTGGCCCTCTGCTCCGTTCTTTCTAGCTGGCGCTGACATTACCCTCTCAGGCTGCGTTCCCACTTCAGTTATTTGGTCAGCTTTGACCTCGTAACTGCCCAGATAAGTGAAGCGTGAAGCGATTCTAAAAGCTGCGCCCATCATATGCGTGTCGTATTAAATCACAGCATTGTTTTTAATACCAAACCACGCTCCTTATGCATATTTCAGCATGGCACAATGTTCTACAACACCATACAGGCTCTCTGCACCCAGGAAATAGCTGTTTTTTCTTAATGTGATTCGTTGCAAATAAATTCTGAACGAACCAAATTTTGGGGAAAAATTAGACGAATCAGCCAAATCGAATTTTTGAGAAATTCGCTCATCTCTACTGCTGACGCCCCTGATTGTGTGCATTTATGTGCTGACTGCTTGTAATTAAGGACTAGAGACCACTGGCTCTTCTACACTGAATGTAGAATTAAAGAGGGGAGTTTTTCTTTTTGTAAAACCATTGACTGTTTTTTCTTAAGTTTTGTCTATTATTTTACCAACCCTTTTAAGGGACCTACCCAGGACTGGTTCAGGAAAACCAGGGTAGACATGCTGCAGAGAAATTTCTGCAGAGAGCTCTGGCCCTCTTAATAAATGCCCTTCATACATTGATGGCTTAAGAGTTTCTTACAAAAATGAAAATGGGTTGTCTAGAAGGGAAGGCTCTGAATTGTGACGTGCGGCAATGTTATATAACTGCTGCAGACAATCAATGAGCTGACCACTGACAGCTAGAAGACAACAGAAGACCGGCAGTGGCATCACTGGAACCAAAGTCAGTACAGAAGTGAGTATGGACTTGTTTTTTGTTTTCTTTTTTTAACATCCACAGTAGTATATTTTTGATTAAAAATTTTAAACCACTTTCATGGTTAATAAAATGATGTGTGTTTTTTCAAATCTCTTCTCCTCTGTCTAGGGAAAGTTTTCACTGGAAGACAAAGAAATTGATACCCCAACTTCACGTGCTTTTACTTGGCTACATTCTATGTACTCTGAAAGTAACAGCTACCTGAATGTAGAAACAAATACACCTAGCTTGTCATGTGACCCTGGACAGTATCTGACTGTGGAATACATTATCAATACAGCGGAGCTAGATCCTGCCGATAGGCATCTCAATTTCTTTTACTTTGTGAGTATTCAATAAGTCATTGACCTATCACTGACTGAGTAATAATAATAGTCGTAACAACCTAATAATCAAAAGCTTAGCTAGGCAATATAGAAACCATATCACAGAATCATACCTGGTATTAAAAAATCACCTAATATTACCTAAGAATTACCTAATGTTATTGTATGAAAACATTTTTCAATACTAGGTACAATTCAGTGATACAGTCAGGAGGGCATAACATCAAAGTCAAATTAGGAGTGAAACATTGGTAGACAAATGACTTGTATGCAGTTGCTATCTAGTAAAATCAATGGTGGCCACAGAAAGTTCTCGACTGGGGTCTTGTTTGCAAATTTTCATATGCTCTTGCTAGGGGTGTAACTATGGAGGTAGTAGTCAAATCTAGGTTTTGGTGTTTGAGAGGGTTCAAAAGCCTCTTTAGCACATAAACAAGTTTGCTTGTCTATATTTGGAAGTCACTTGGAAACGAAAGGGGGAGAGTTGTGTAAGCGCATGCATCTCCCCATTCACTGAGGCCAGGTAGTCAGCTGCAAACTGACCTGTTAGCAGGAAGTAGCTTTGAGGGAACCACTATTTTAATGACAGAAATACAACACTAAAATATTCTAGTAAAAAAGAAAAATAATTAAAAAAAGAGCCACTGTACCATGCCACTGTAACGGGTGGCTAGGAAGTGGATACTCTGGACCACCGCAAGTGGCAGTATAAGCCACGTCAGGGGGCTGAGTCTATGTAGTCTCCCGGTACTCACCAGAGCCCGCCCCAAGGCAGGTTGGACTTGCAGTGTCAGGAAACTACCAGGTCACTACCCTGATGTGACTTGCTTGCAGAGGGAGCCAGGGTGCAGTGTGGTACAGAATCACCAGACAAACTCATAGTTGGAGACAGGCAGACGGGTCAGGGCAGACAGCAGACAAATGTGGTCAGTGGACGAGGCAAGGGTCATATACATGGCAGAACTAAACTACAGGAAGGCTTTCTCTAAGACACTGGGCATATAGATCTGGCAGGAAGTGCAGAAAGTGGGCAGAAGATATAGGGTCAGTGCCCAGCAACTAACCAAATGCCATTGCGCTGTCTCTTTAAATTTTACTGAGCTGGCGCACACACTCCCTAGGGCTTGGAGACGCACTCCCCAGCAGGCAGAGAAACACTGGGAAGTAGGAGTGCAGAGAGGTAATGATCAGTAGCACAAGTGTGCCCGCGGCCCACCATGCTGGACGTGGCACCAATCATAGGGATGCAGCCGAGGGGGCATGAACGCACCCACAGCCCAACGTATGGGAGCACCTGTGACAGCTACCTTTCATTTCCCTTATCCTGTTCTATTTCTTGTCACACCATAAATGTGATAATCACATAAATGTGACTACTTTGCTTTGACTATGTTATCTGTGATTCCACAGTATGTGACAAAAGGGGTCATTCTTTCTCAAGGTGAATATGATGTCAATATTAAAGAACAGCCCCTGGGCTCTGGTGAGTACATAAAACCTGATTATGAATGTGTACTATTTTGCTTACATGAGGGATAAGAGATTAGCAATGTTGGCAGTAGACAGTAATTCTAATTTCTTCCACATGATGCATTTTTTAAAACTGCTATTTTATGTGTTTGATAGTGGTTGTTAAATAATAATAATATGTATTATATTGTATAGAAACAATATCTGTAACTGTAGCAGTGAACAAAAATATATGTTAGGGTACATAATACACATGGCAATCTGAGCTGCCAAGTAGGGCCTCCATGAGAAAACATTTTTTTTTTTTTAAAGGGCAAGAGATGGGACATGCCATAAATTTTTTTCTTACAAATTTCATTTAAAGTTAGCAGCAGGCAGAGATGCACAAAAAGTACCAATTTATTTTTTATATATACTATAGCTTTCTGAGTACATAAATGGCCCCTATAAAAAGTTTGGTGAAAAGCTGTTAAGCCCCTTCAAGAGACAAGGAAGTACTCCCTCCGTCTGAAAAAAAAAATCAGTCTTCAAAGGTAGCAAACCTTCTTTACCATAAGAACTGTGAATCTGTGGAGTAGCCACATCAGACGCTGGCCACAGCAAGAACTGATGATGGCTTCAAGAAAGGCTGAGATAACTACAAAATCATATTAATACTTATTTAGCTGTTATGGAGGTTCAGCACAAAGGCAGGCACTGGCACAGGTTTTGAGTTTCAAATAGCATAAAGTTTTCTATTGGAGACCACAATCTTTCAAACTCCAAACAGCTTGACTTCAGTGTATGAGCAGTAACGTACACAGCACAGGCTTTTGGTTGGAAATCTGACTGTAGCCTGTGCCCCGTAAACTGCAATAGAAAATCTGAGCTGTAGTCTACACAGCTCAGATTTTACAGCGTTTTTACAATCCAAATACCACTTCATTTTTGGTTCCTCAATTCTTTTGCGCAATTTACATCCAGGGGTTAATTAAGCGTTGTTCTGCTGCTGTGGTCACTAAAAGAAACCGTCTTTTTCACCGCCAAAAAAGACATTTTTCCTGTAGCATAATTCATAACCGAAGGTTAATTACAAGTTTTTCTCTTGTTGTGTACCGTAAAATACACGCCATTGTAACACGCTACAAAGCTGGTAATTTTTGGTTGCTCATTTCTTTGGCGCAATTTAGATCCAGGGGTTAATTAAGCATTGTTCTGCTGTTGTGGTCACTAAAAGAAACCTTCTTTTTCACCGCCAAAGAAGCAATTTTTCCCGTAGCATAATTCATATCCGAAGGTTAATTAAGCCTGTTTGTGCTTTTACATTCAGTAAAATACACAGTGTTTTTAAACGACACATACAATAAAATTTTTCCGGCCATTGTGGAGCGCAATTTATATCCAAGTTACCCAAGTTTGTTACTGGGTTCATTTGGAGTCAAATACAGGGTGTGTATTTATCAATACAGTACAGATATCTTCATAAAAACAGTGTCTGTACATTTAGAACAACAGTATGTCAGACAGAGAGGGGGCAGGCTCTTCATCTGCGAGTGGCAGTGGCACAAACATCCTGGAGCAGGCCCCAGTCACAGAACAGCAAAGGGGACGTCGCAGCAGGGTCACTCGGTGAGCCCACAACTCCCGGCTGTCACTAGCGGCCCGTTGCTGACCAGCAACCCAAGGGTTCTTTGATTGGTTGACTAGGTCTTTCCACTTCCTCCCAGATGACACTGACAACCCCAAGCCAAGAGTCGTGGGAACGTCAGACACAACCCTTAGTTGGCAGGGCCCCGGGGAGTGGTCAGCGGGCCCTTATCTGTCCTCAACCCGCCTCTGTCCCATCCGGTTCCCTCACCAAGATCTACTATGTGGTCTGGGGTCAGCGCCACTATATACGAGGATGAACAATTTGAGGGGGGCAGTCAGCAGCTACTTGGCAGCGAGAAATGGGCCCAATATCCCCTCTTCTTGCAGTAGGCGGCAAAGTATAGATGTGAGAGTGGCAGGGGGGTCATGTTGTGAGGGGTCAGCCTCTGCATACCAAGACCCGGGGATGAGTACAGCAGTGACGATGAAACACAAATTAGATGATGATTTTCCGACCACACTTGGGAGCCGGGGGAGGCAAGGGCTTCATCATCCCCAAGAGAAGAGGCGTCAGCTTGCGCGTCAGGCACGGCGCAGCCAGCAAGTGGGTTGGTGGCCGTGTTTAGAAGGATAGCAAACAGTGTGAGGTTCGGGAGCCAAGCGGCAACGGGTAAAAAAACCCCCTTGGTACAAGCACTTCATAAATATTAGAACAGAAGGTGGGGCCCGTCCTTGAGCTTATCGGGTTTTTTCCAAGGTGCACGGCAGCGTGGACGTCTGGAGCTTAACTACGGTCAGGGCCAGTACAGTCCTTTACGGCCACTGGTGAATGTGCTTCCTGCCCAGACAGACCCAACAACTTGGACAGGGAGACGCTTTTTCCTCCACGTTGTCAAACTGCGGCTCCTGCGCCAAAAGTCCCCCCTCCTCCTCCTCCACCACCACCACCATCTCAGCCTCCACAAGCACTGCTCCATCATAAACCCCATGTGTAGGGCAACAGCGGTTCACACAGTTCTACACCTGGCTTGCCTCAGCGAATGAAGTCAAACAGTGGAGGAACTGCTCCGCGTGATGCAGCAAGAAATTGATGTGTGGCTTTCTCTGTGCCAACTGCAAATCGGAACCATGGTGATGGACAATGGGAGGAACATGGTGTCCGTGTGCGCACCGATGAGGGATGGTCCATGCGCCCTGCATGGCGCACGTGTTCATTTGGTTGTGAAAAGTTTCCCTAACCCTCCACCGATCTTCAGAAGATTCGAAAATGGCCAGGAAACTGTGCATCACTTCATCCATTCCTACAAAGCCGGGAACACCCTCCTCGAGTTTGCAACAAAAGACCGCCTCCCCCACACAATCTGATATGCGATGTTTCCACCCTTTTGGAATTCCAGCCTGCACATGTTGGACCGACTGAAATGAACAGAAAAAGGGCCATTAACGATTATTTGATGATCCAGGTGGACCGGAGTACTCCCCTGTGTAACTTTGATGTCAGCCAGTGGCAGCTTATGCTGACACCTGCTGTTTGTTGAGCCATTTCGAGGAGGCGACGTTATTTGTCATTCCGCCAGGACTACGGGATGATAACATCATTCCACTGCTTCATGTCCTGGAACAGATGCGAAAAATCTGTCTGGGAAAGGGGACTGGAGACGTGGCGACTTCATCTTGCGGCCACATGAGTCCGGTGGGGACTAAAAATGGAGCAGGAGGAGGAGGACATTGGAGCAGAAGCATTGCCCTGGTGAAATGAGTGGATATTCTACCCAGGTGACAAGAAGGAGGAGCAGGAGCAGCTGGAGGAGGTAGATGGAGATAGAAGGAAAACGAGGCAGATGACCCCCAAGCACCGTGGCAGTATACAGTGGAGATGGAGGCAGGGAACCCCCCCAGAGTCACTTGTGCAGATGGCCCCAGCATGCTGATTTTCCTGGCTAGTGACAGCCAATATCAGCATCCGGCAGAGGGATGACTTCTGGCTCTCCACCCTATTGGACCCTCGCTACCGGTCCAAAATGGAGCCTTTTTTTTTTCCCCGCTATTGAGAGGGAGGACAAACTCAAATACTATAGGGAAATCCTCCGTATCATTTTGGCCGCTGCCTATGTGCGGGCCGTCCCTCCCTTGACAGGTCTGAAACCCGGGGGGTTCTTCAGGCCCCACGTAACTACTGCCGCGGCTGCTTTGGGGGAAGGGAGGGCTGTATGAGCATTACCAGCTCTTCAGCAGCAACCTAAAGTCTGGATCACTGATGAGCAACTTCCTTCACCCGCCTAGTGAGGAGGGCAGTTGCCAGCAGCAGCAGCAGCAGACCTGGAGCAGACCCTGAACCAACAGGTGTGGCCACTTGGACAGCACTCTGCCACCCCATTAGAAGATCCCTGGACTACGGGCACCAAAACTGGATGTGTGGCCGCAACTTGCCGAGTTTGCAGTGAAGAAACTTCCTGCCCGGCCAGTCGTGTGGCATCAGAGGAGGTGTTAAGTGTGGCGGGGGCCATCATTAGCCCAAGGAGAACCCGCTTGTCCACGAGAAATGTGGAACGACTGACCTTTGTCAAGATGAATCAGGTGTGGATCAGCCAGGATTTCCACACACCAATGCCTTAGGCATCAGACTACATCAGCCATGAAGCCTCAACCAAACTGTGAGAAATGAGTCTGGGTTCAAACTACCTGCCTCAGCCACTATTCTGATGCCACCACCCGCCTGATGCCACATATCTGCTGCCAGTTTCTCCATCAGCCTACCACCATCTTTTCCAGGGGCTGGTATTGCCACCCACCTCCACACCTGTCATTGTGCCACTCTATGACCTGATTGCTGCTGCTGCTGTTGCTGGAGCCCGTGACATCCCCCACTGTGTCATTGTGCCACTCTCTGACCTCATGCTGCTGCTGCTTTTGTTGCTGATGCCGTCACCTCCACACTGTCATTGTGCCACTCTCTGACCTCATGTTGTTGCTCCTGCGGCCCGTCACCCTCCACTCTCGTCATTGTGCCACTCTGTGGAATACTCCGGTTTTTGCCACCTCCAGAATGTCATTGTGCCACTGCCTGAACTCATGCTGCTGCTACTGTGACCTCCACACTGTGTTATTATGCCACTTTGTGGCCTACTCCAGTTTTTGCCACCTCCAGAATGTCATTGTGCCACTGTCTGACCTCATGCTGCTGCTGCCGGACCTCCACACCCGTGTAATTGTGCCACTCTGTGGCCTATTCCAGTTTTTGCCACCCCCCAGAATGTCATTGTGCCACTGCCGACCTCATG